>JAFIDM010090790.1:33942-70121 GCA_023159025.1 Thereuonema tuberculata
ATTATTTTGAAATTATTTTCTTAACTGACATCTCTTTTATCTTTACATTAATAATAATATTAAATTCTAATATTTTAAATTACAATAAATCGACATATGAGTATTGTCACAATATATATATATATATATATTTCCAAGAAATCTAGCCTAAGTGGTTAGGAAGTCACAGTCTTATGACAACTGGTTTCTTTTCGCATTCACCACTTTATGTCTCAGCAGTCCGAGACGGAGGGCGACTGAAGCCCCTAAACACAGTTTACTACTTCCACCATTATTGGAACTAAAATATCTTCGTGCAATAATTTTTTCCTTTACTTACTGTATCTATCAAATATCAAAATAATTCGACAATAGGTCTTTTCTGTAGAAGCTTTGAAGTAGGAGAACTTTAATAAGAAGCAGCCTATATATGGGGAATGGCTTCGACGAAAACTGAGTAGTGTCTTATTTCACCTTCAGCATTTATTTACTCATAATAAAGATAGGAAAAGGAGCACAAAAGCAAGATGGCTTAAAGAAATTGTCCTCTTATCAGGTTTAGAATAAAGCAGACGAGTCCAAGACAGAAAACAATGGAGATCAATGGAGGTGGCCTTCGTCTGGAAATGAACTGAGTGTGACTGATGATGTCGATGATGATGATATGATGCTTCCGAAGTCCATATGCGATAGGTTGAGCGTTGACAGTGCCGTCGAGATAATAATGGGCCTCATCTCCCATAGAATGTTCCATGGCTAGGTATTGTCGACTTTTCACTTTAAATTCTGGCAAAAAATGTCTGAGCTAATCGTCTTTCAGGATCATTTCCTTGTAGCTACTGCTGACGGCTGAAATTATATGGGAAACAGTAGGTTAGTTTCCGAGAAAGTTTCCACATAGTGGAATAAGGGAAATGTAAATGCCTCGATATTTCTATTTGGTAGTATTTTCCGTGGATTGCTAGACTTCACACTAGCCCTATGTATACATCCGTTGTCATGCTGGAATAACACATTCCAATGTCACTTAGAATAGATATCAGGACTAGTTGGATGATACCCTTGATGTATGAGCAAGCAATCAAAATCTCTTCCACAAACACCAGACATGTATCACCATTATAGCATACACAATTATAACTTCCCACACCCGCGGGCCCTGTATATCACGGTTGAATATACGTTGCAAGAAGTCTCTCTCAAGATCTCTCGGGACACTACCCAACAATCACTCATCAACAGATAGAAATGTTCATCAGTGATGAAGACTATATATATCGATTCTACTCTCAAATGGGCCATTCCTTTCACCAATGTAGGTATGCCTGGCAGTGATGCAGTGTGAGTGGCATTCATGCCAAGGGAATGCGTGAACGTAGTTCTGCTTCCTAGAGATGATTGCAGATTGTTCAAATGACTTTACTTTATTACTTTAGCCTTTCCGTCTGTCACAGAAAACATAAGGATGTGTCGGTCTTTATGTGCTGTCGTCCATCTGAACTGACTAATAACGCTGCATTGTAGTTACATTCAATCGAATCCTTCAGATGATGAGACCTTGATGATATGACTATCATGCTTCCCAGTGAATGACTACGTGCCACGCTCAATGTGCGATAGCCGACGATGCACGATTCCATCTTACAGACCAGATTCATAGTTCCAAGAATACTGCTCAACACGTGTATCCCTTGATAAATGGTTCCGTATAAGCCATAGATGCTCAAATGATTCTGGTGCATATTATTTTTTGTGCTTTCTTTGGCGGGATAGGGAACTCCCGATGACGTTAGCCATTTCTCATGTATTTGTTTGCTCATTGTTTCATGTTGTGTACTCTGGTATTCTGAGATTAATCTCTTCTGGATGTTGTGTTATATTTATATTATTATTAACATAAAATAAATGCTAGTTAAGTGAGATATTGTAATTGGCATCATAATACAGTCAAATTTCGATAAGTCAGGGGGGCAAATCCCCCGAGTTACGAAAAGTCCGTCTTCTCGAGGGAAATAAAGTTGGCCTAAAGAATGAAAACTGAAAGTTTTTCTAAAGTAATATTATACTTTAATTTGATGAGGTAAACAAAACATATCAGATAAGATATATGCACAAATAACACAGCTAGGTACTGGAATTGGAAAGGTTGAGATTACAATAGGCATATAGTACTTGCAAATTATCCATACTGTATGTGCGGAACAACAAAATTGACACTAACTTACTGTAGTCAATGTTGCAGTCAGAGTGTGATACACACACTCTTTCGGTAGACCTATTACCGGAGCACGATAGGGGTTGGTTTGCCACTGTGAGGATATTTTACTCAGCAGATATAGGTTTGAAGAAGCTGTCAATCTTCCTCTGTGAATATTTTTGATGTTGCTTCCGAACACTTACCTAACGTGAAGTCCAGAAGTATCTACAGAATGGCTGTAGTTCTTAGTCTGAAGTCGAAGCTATAAATTTAGTAAACATGTGTAAAACTTTATGAGCACTTGACAGCCTCAACTTAGACCAGGGCTGTAATTCCTCCTCCTCATCTCTATTCTGGTCTCTGATGGTAGTAAACAGAACATTACGAGCGATCTCTTCCTCTGTCTGGATCTGGTAGCTATGGTCTCGATCTTCTCCATCTAACCACTCGCGAAGATAGTGGTTGATCGCAGTTTTACTGCTATTTTTCCAAAAGAGTGACAGTGAATTTCTCTCAACTGGCGTGGCGTATATGGAAGGTTATGGTGTTCAAGTGCGGGGGCGAGATGGGAAGGATAGTAGCAAGATCTCCGCCAGACCTCTGCATTACACTACTTCTATGATATTTTTAGCCTGCCAGCATGCGGTTGGAGTTTTAAAAAAAAAATTATTTTCTGAAAGTTATCCGAAGTCCGAGATATCAAGGTCCGAGTTATCGAGATTTAACTGTATTACCATAATGATGAACAATACATGTAATTTTATTCATAAAGGAACGAGACTTCAGCATCTTCCCAACACATAAAAGCTTGGTATTGACCAGCACGATGAGGTATATGTTCCTTTACGAATATCACGAGAATTGGAAATCGCATATATATAATTTTAGTTGTTATTAATGTTATAATTTTATGACGAGAACATTAACAATCAAAGCACTTAACGTAAAACAATAGGTGTGGAAACTTTACTTTGTTCTTTTTCACTGTAATATTTTTTATAATATTTATATTATTATTAGTTTATAATATATTTTATAATATTTTGTATAATATTTTTGTGATATTTTTGAATTCAGTAATTCTGTAATTTTTATTTTTGTTTGTAGGTAGCACTGGATTCAAACTCAGAAAATTAAAATACTGATTGTGTTCACGAGATCTGTCAAATAAATTGATATTCCTTAATTGGCCTAATGATGTACTTTCAATATTAGTCCTGCATCATGATTAATTATAAACAGTTAAAAAGTAAAGAATCAATATTTCGCTAAAACAAGTTTCTGTAAAAATAAAAACTTTTTCATATTTCTAATTTTAAACTCTATACTTCTTAACAGAGGTAAAAGAACTCAAGTTCAGTCTGTTGATAAATTAGAAGCATAGTACATGCAATAAATCTGAATTTTTATAGGGATAATAGAAACAGAAAATTTGAAAAATAGAAGTACAAAATCTTTCACAAACACAACCAAATTCTTTTGTGAGAAATGTGAGCCATTGATAAACTAGCAAATTTTGGTTTCAAGGATTGAATCAAAATATCTAACATCAGCTGACCATGGATGAGTCAGTTAAAGTCAGTGTCTCCAATTTAGATGTACTGTTTAATAAAAAAATTAAATACGACAAGAAATTTTATTGGATAATGGCTTTTCTCAACTGCATTATATTCAGTTCACTTCAAATTTATAAGTTCAGTGAACGTTATATCTTTTTTGAACCAGTTGCTAAGTTTGAGTTAACCCAACAAGAATTAATAAAACTGCCTGCTTTCACCATCTGCAATCTTAGTTCTACGGTTCTTCCCAGACGCACGACTCAGGATAAATTCTGGAATTCAGTCAATAAGTTAAGAAAAAGTGAAGTTTCAGTCCACTTTAGGGTAAGTATTTTGTTTCCATAATCGTTGATTTACTTTTTTAAATCAATTTAAAATTAAAAGTATCGAAGGAACTTTAGGCCACCACACTTTCGAACAAGGAAATAAAATTTATAAACATAACAAAACAAATTACATGTTCACTAGTACTTTCTGAGCTATCGACGCTTCTTCTACGAGTGATTGATACAAAATACAGATATTACGAACAAAAGAGAGACAAGTAGATCACGTGCGTTCGGGTTAGTCCATTGTCGTTTTTGAGGGTGTCCGGATGTTGCTTGCGTCTTCGCTTGAGGGCGATTGCAATTGCGGAAGGAGAGAATCTGGAATGCTCAATTATAAAATGAGGGATTGCTTGAGAAGTTTGAAAAACTGGTAAAGCTATCAATCCTTTCGCCAGGTTGCGGGGTGGGGGGGGTTTGATGATCGTGTGCGAAAGCTTAAGAAATAAATAATTAATATTTAGTTTGGCCAATCTGTATGTAAAGTATTGACGATAGAGAAGAAGCATTCAAAAAAATATCATAATAATAATAAAATAAATAGTAACAATAAAAGTCAAAGTGGAAGTTGGCTGGAAAGGGATGAGGGGGCATTATGCGGGGCTATGTTGCTTATGGAAGCCATATTGGTGGATGGTCATCATAGAAAGGTTGTCATTGTAGCAAAATTTGTCGTTAAGGATATAAAAGGACTCCTTACACTTCCTTTTATAATTATGTTCTCGTAGCAGATGACCTTTGGCTGATCGGTATTCAAGGAATGGTTGAGAGTTAGGGTGTGGCCTACAGTAAAATAATTGAAGTCATTGTTTTCAATGGCATAAGAGTGTTGACCTACTCTTGCTTTTAAAGCCTGCCGGATTCACCAATGTATTTGCAGTTCCTTTGCCTCCAAAAAAAGATCGAACAAGCATCACCTTCAACAGGATATGTAGAAGTAATGACTTGATTCGTTTTTCTATGAACGTAAAGCATGAGCATTAGTCTCCCTCCATTCACAATCTGCTCCACAAAATCAGAGTTAAAAACCTTCAATGCTAGAATTTCCCACGCGCACAAAAAATTAAGGTTTTTAATTCATAGGTCCCCACAACTTGCGGTCCTGTTATCTCATAAAATTACCCAAGTACTTACAGAAACTTCTTAAAATGTTTTATTAAACTATAAACTTCGCCTTTGACGACGTTTCGATGGCCTAAACGGCTCGTCTTTTACAAGCCTCTTACATAAAAAGGGAAAAGACTCCTCGTCTTCTTCCCCCCAAAATAAAAAAATAATAATAAAACTAATTAATAATCAAACATATGGAACGTACGTGGTATGCTTCTCACATTATTACAACAAAATAAACGTGACCTACATCTCCCATTATTTTACAAAACAACAAATCGTGAAAATTCCAAATAAGCAAATGACCAAATTTAAAATTAAATTGTCCTTTTTTTTAATTCTTTTCCCTTTTTATGTAAGAGGCTTGTAAAAGACGGGCCGTTTAGGCCGTCGAAACGTCGTCAAAGGTGAAGTTTATAGTTTAATAAAAGATTTTCAGAAGTTTCTGTATGTTTGACTTTTCTTGTTGAATTACCCAAGTACTCTTCATTAAAATCTTATCTTTCGGAGCGCACATTTTCTTCAAAAGTTACCAGGATATTTCACGCACACACATCAAAAAAATTGGTTAATCTCAGGAAAAAACGATGGCCCGCAACGATGAAACCTCTAACAACAGGATTATCAAATTAAGCCAAACATCTCTCAATGCCCCGCAGTTCTCAGCAAAGGTCTAAAATTTGGAATCATACCCAAACTTAAAATAGAAAACATCATCGCCAGTGTGTTATCCAGAGCGAATTTGATGCGGAGTAGGATAGGAGGCGTTTTGCGTCCTCACTCAACTAGACAAAGGAGCATTCACAACTTGAACCACTTGGAGAGAGCGGCGTTACGAGAATAAAAAGAACCCACAGATTGCTTGTTCATCCCGGCTGACAAAGGTGGAATCACGGTTGCCCTCTCCAATGACAAACACAAAAATGGGTCTACAATTCATTGCGGATACTCATGGACTTGATTTCAGCAACTTTAATGATAGACATTCTCAAACATAATAGACGTGTCCCAAGATCCCTCCTCAAAGAAGGACTTATCACACCCCGAACCTGTGATAAAATCAAGGACAGCCAAACAGAATCCCCCAGCTTAGGAAACTGCCCAAAATCCACAAGCATCGGACAATAATGCACTTTTCCCTGTCTGGCCCGTTGTTAACTGCAGAACGGGCAGTTATCAACGTACTATAGCTATCAAGATACCTTCTAATCTAATTTTCACTAAATTAAAAAGTTATCCTATTGTTTCCCGTTTCTCCATTTCCAACAGACAAGAATTCATATCTAAAATCAAATCTTTAACCTTCTACCCCAACACTAATTTTTTTTCCTGGACGTGATGTAAGTTTCATGATTGCCTCCCCCTTATCCAATAATGCTGATATTAAATCAAAAGATGTACCCAGGGCCATATTTGGACTTGCTGAGGCCCTAAGCTATACAAAACCCAGAGGCCCCTCACTGTTTTAAATTTCATCAGCTGGTCTTCTAAAATATTAAATTTTTAATATACCGGTATGAAAATATATTATCTTTTAATTTTTATTAAAAAAAATAATAAAGGATGTGCTTACAAAATCACAGAAATAATCACATTATTAAAGGGTTTAAAACGATATAATGCTCTTATCATATACTACCAATTATGTTACATTAGCTTAATTTTTATCTTTTATTTTCCTATTTTAATTTAAAACTTTCTGAAATTAAAATAGGAAAATAAAAGATAAAAATTAAACTAATGTAACATAATTGGTAGTATATAAAAAATTAATAAATATAATAAATTAATATTGAAAATATGGATTGGATAAATTGTTATAATACAACAATATTTAATAGAAATAATCATATTATATAATTATAAAAGGCTCTAAGTTATAATTTAAAACATTTTCTTTCTTGATTTCCCAAAAGCAAAAGCATTAATTAAGTAATCAAAAGATATTTTACGTAACTATTGCTTTCTATACATATGATGCTAAGAACAGACAATTATTCTTGAGACATATTTGCTCTCAATTAATTTTTTATTCTTTTTAGTTGTGAAAATGATCTTTCTTCTGAACAATTTGTTTCCATTTAAGACAGGAATAGTTGTAATATTGCTTCCACATTAGGGAACATTAAAGACAATCTTGTCTTGAAAGATGATTTGATTCAAATCTTCGTGTTGAAAATGTTGTTTTTTAGGGTAATTCTACTTGACATGCTCAAGGAAGTGCCTCAGTTCACTCGTGAGATTGATATCAATATCGTGTGGATACTCTTTTATTAACGTATATACGTATATATTCAGATAGCTAAGTCTCTGAAACTTCTAATTCAACTTAAAATGAAAATTCATTTATAACATAATTGTTGCTCTTCTCGTTAAATTTGCCTATGATAGGATGTCTATGATATGTACGAAGGATTTCACTCGAAATTTGTCTCCTGGAGAAAGCTGTTCATAAGCATCAGGTGCAGCTCCATCATTGGCTTGTTTTTTTTCTTATCCTCTTTCTTTTTACTGGTGACTTATATTCTACAACAGGCAATCTAGATTTAACTTCTTCTTCAAAATCATCAAAATTTTCTCGAATATTGTTAAGATAGTGAGAAAGTGATTTGAACAGATTTGCACATGTGGTAAGTGCAATCTTTGGATACTGGAGAGCCGTATTGGTTTTGTCTAACTCTGGCAGCAAAGTATTCCATAAATGTAGCATAAAAACTAGTTCCTTCATATTTTCCAGAAGAGTATTAGCTTCTAGTCTTGTAGCTCTCTTTTTATTCTCATAATCATAAATGTGACTTAGAGCATCTAAGATTAGCTTATAACTCACATTAACGCAGGCACTGCTTTGACATCAGCTTCCCACCTAGTATCACACAATCTTTTTAGTACTCTGGTATCTGAGTCTGTTTTCAAGAAAGATAACATCACAGACCATCTCTTTATAGAAGATGAAAAGACAGTGTATATTTCTCGAAAAACAGCAAAAAGGTTTACTGCATCTAAGATTTAGTGAATGGCCGATAAGATTTAGTGAATGACCGGCATACAGAATATATACAGCAAGCTTGTTTAACTTAAGGATTTTTTTTGTTGCATTCTATTCTATTTGCCAGCCATATTCGTTAACAAATGTCTGTCCTCGGCATTTGCTGAAATCAACTTTGCAGTCCTTACTTAGATAATCCACCACCACACCTGCCATACGTTTATCACTGCAATTTTCCAACTCTAGAAAAGTTAGAAAACGTTCACCAGATGATACATATCTTACTATAACATGGAAAAGATCTGGCGTAAAAGTAATCTGCCAGACAAACTGAAGTAATCTGCCTTTCTCAGATCATCCAAAATTGATTTTCTTACCTTAGTCAAAAGCTGGATCAATCCATCACATACTGTCTTTGACAAATATGAAGGAGAACCAGATCCCTTATTTCCAGGTTGTTTTATGTGATTGGAAAAAAATATATCAAAGTTCATCATCATCATCATTGTCCCTAGCTGGCGGGTGGTGGGGGTTTTCCTCTCAACCATATCAAAGTTAGCAATGAATTCTAACAAATCAAGGTAGATGCCATTATTTCACGATTCAAAAGTTTCATTGTCTCCCCTAAAAGCCAGACGACGTTCTGCTATTGTGCAAATCACTGCAACAAGACACTCAAGCACATTCCTCCAATAAAGCTATTCTTCTTTTATTTGTTTTGCTGGTCTAAAGTCTAAGGTTTGATTACACTTTCTTTTCAAATATGTAAGCAAGGCTCTTCATGACTGTTAATTGAAATTGGATTTCGCCAGTCAGAAAATCCACCAGAAGCTAGTGCTGCAGTTGATATTAAAAACAGTTTGCAGACAAAGCAATAAATACAATCTGTTGTTGGTGAGTACACAAACCATTCCCGATCATACACTTCACCATTGAGCTTCCTATTCTGAAAAAGACCTTTTGAACAATATCTAACCTGATTTTTGAATGAACGCTTAAAGTTTCAAGTGGATCGTTCCAGTGCTGATACTATGATGGACCTTTTAAGATACAGTATGAGAGTTCAACCTGTGTGAAGAAGACACTTCATTGATCACTGAGTTTCGGGAATTTTGTTGTTTCAACTGTAGATGTCGGTTCTCCAACAGCAGCAATGCTCACACTGGATCAGTTCAATATTCATCAGCTGAGTTTCCAGACTCTATGATCTCAGAGACAATAGGCTGTTGCTTCGAAATTGGCTGCTCTCCTTGGGTTTGTGGATCATCTTTCGTTGCTGAGGTAAAATATATATCAAGTTTTGTTGCTTTCTTGAGTTCATCTTCAAGCTGCTGCTTTCTTTTTCTTTTCTGATATCCGCTTACAAATGTTCCATTCATTGTTTGTTGGAAATGGAATAGCAAAAGTAAATGCTAGAAAATAAAAGATTACTAAATGATTTTAAAAATTAATTAAAAATTATCTACATATGTATAAAAATGAATGTATCTTTCTTTCTTTCTTTCTTTCTTTGTCTGTCCTTTATACACTCCTAGGCCCTTTGACCTATCTGGACCAAACTTTGCAGAATTACTCTTTAGGACACTGTGGAAAAGATAGGCTACTTGAGAACCCGGACCCACCCCCCAAAAGGGGTTGAAAAGGGGTAAAAGCTCTGAAAAATCCAATATCCACCTGGTGGTAAAAATAAGAACTACACAAATATTGTGTAAAGTGAAAAATTCGCTCTCCTATGGGGGACAGGGACACCACACTTGGGTGGGAGGAAGCCAACACAAAGGCTGAAGTGTCTCACCCCGACCGACCCCGGGACCTTATATTTAGGGCCCCTTCTCGGGCCCCCAAGTCAATTGCAAATAAGGAAAAATTCGCTCTCCTATGGGGGGGGGAGACACCCCACTTGGGTGGGAAGAAGCCAACACAAAGGCTGAAGTGTCCCACCCCCGATGGACACCGGGACCTTATATTTAGGGCCCCTTCTCGGGCCCCCCAAGTCAATTGCTACAAAGGGAAAAATTCGCTCTCCTATTTGGGGCAGGGACACCACACTCGGGTGGGAAGAAGCCAACACAAAGGCTGAAGTGTCCCACCCCCGACCGACACCGGGACCTTATATTTAGGGCCCTTTCTCGGGCCCCCCAAGTCAATTGCAAAAAAGGGAAAAATTCGCTCTCATATTTGGGGCAGGGACACCACACTCGGGTGGGAGGAAGCCAACACAAAGCCTGAAGTGTCCCACCCCCGACCGACACCGGGACCTTATATTTAGGGCCCCTTCTCGGGCCCCCCAAGTCAATTGCAAATAAGGAAAAATGCGCTTTCCTATAGGAGGCAGGGACACCACATTTGGGTGGGGGGATGCGACACAAGGGCCTAAGTGTCCCACCCCCGATCGACATCGGGACCTTATATTTAGGGCCCTTTCTCGGCCCCCCACCAAGTCAATTGCAAAAAGGGAAAACTTCACTATCCTATGGGGGCAGGGACACCACACTTGGGTGGGGGGATGCGACACAAGGGCCTAAGTGTCCCACCCCCGATCGACACTGGGACCTTATATTTACTGCCCCTTCTCACCGAGCCCTTTCTTTCTTTGAGTGGCATTGCAGCGCATGCCGGGTACAGCTAGTTTATATATAAATGTTAATTTGAATACTTTTAAATATATTTTTTTGTAACTTTCAATTCTTTTTTGGTATTTCAAAACTCACGGCAAAATCAAATTTCTCACGCATTTCAAAAACTCACGTTACAGAGGGAGGAAGTAAAATAATGTTGTATACATATACACTTACCTTTTCAAAATGTATTTTTCTTTTTCAATTTGCTTTCACTAAATTTAAACTTCACTTGAGAAGACACAGAGAAACAGAGAGGGAACGAATTAGTTGCTCTTCACAACAGAAATGAACATTCAAAAGATTGTTTCCCTAGGAACCTTTTCTCAGTTAAAGTAAGGAAAGTCGAAAGACCTTTGGGAAAGCTCACTTGAAAGGACCACTTTAAAATCATGAGTGGTCAAAAATTATTGGATAGATATCCTTTGATTTTAGCCGACATTTTAAAAACTCTCAAATATTTTTTTTTTTAAAAAAAAGAAGACAAAATGCTCATTCACTTTTACATTGCGCAAAATTTGTTTATTGCTACCTTTTGTTATTTAAAATTATTTAGAAATTATCCTCGTGATTAGTCTGACTACATTTGAATTATTTTTCTACGAGATTTTTTTATCTATTTTTATATTTTTTTATTATTTTATTTGAGGCCCCGGCAGATTGCGAGGCCCTAGTCTGTAGCTTTTTTAGCTTATACGTAAATCCGACACTGCATGTATCGAATGCAATTTTTCATGTTCACTGATGAGGCATACACCCAATCCTCAGGGCTCTTCGTGGGCCTATCTGCCTCAGGTATTATTGCGGAGATTTGCATGTCTTACATCGAGGAAAGTGCTTTCACTTTTTTCGACCACTAAAATATCCCCATACCTTTTTACACCCGGTATGTAGATGACCTACTGTTTTACACACACACAGCAACATCCAAACAAAAGTTCATAACATCCGGGACTGCAGAAACATCAATATTCATTTTAAATTAGAAAAAGAAGTTAATTCCTCCATTCTTTTCTTGGACGTACGCCTCACAAAAACAAACACCGGCCTATAAACAGCCGTTAATCGAAAACCAACAAATACCGGCATCACCCTCAACTACAACTCGGTGTGTCCGCCAGCCTTTAAAAGAAACGTAAAAATATGGTCACAGAGCCTTCCATTTATTAAGTTCTGAAGAGCTTTTCTTGAAACAGCTCAATAATATCCTCAACATCTTCGCATCCAATGACTTTCAAAGATCCTTCGTTTCCCAAAGCATAGCTCATACTCTCCACAACATTTATAATCCCTCACCCAAAGGTTCCCATAATAAAAAATTCTATGCAACCATACCCTACCACCCTTCAATTGTCCCCACTCTAAAACGCATTCTAAAAACCCACAACATCATAATCACCTCCCTTTTCACTCTTTTCCTTAACCGATTCTTAAGAGGTTATTCTCCACGTTCTAATGAGAAGGAATCCAAAGGGGTTGTCTATGCCATTCAGTGTAAGGAACAAACCTGCAAATATATTGGCGAAACACGGCAGGCCTTAAAAGCGCGAGTAGGTCAACACCCTTATGCCATTAAAAACAACGCTTCAGTTACCTTACTGTGAGCCACACCCTAACTCTCAACCATTCCTTGAATACCGATCAGCCAAAGGTCATCTGCAACGAGAAAAATAATTTAAAAAGAAAGCATAAGGGGTCCTTTTATATCCTTACTGTCAAATTTTGCTACAATGACAACCTTTCTGTGATGACCATTCACCAATACGGCTTCCATATGCAACCTAGCCCCGCATAACGCCCCCCTCCATTACTTTCCAGCCTACTTCTACTTAGACTTTTATTGTTAATATTTTTTTTTTTATTTTTTTTTTAATGATTCCCCTCTACCATCAATACTTTATCTACAGATTGGCCAAATTAAATATTAATTGTTTAGTTCTTAAGTTTTCGCACATGATCATCAACCCCCCTCCCCCCCGCAACCTGGCTAAATGATTGCTTTACCGGTTTTTCAAACTTCTCACGTGATCACTCATTTTATCATTGAGCATTCCAGATTCTCTCCTTCCCCAATTGGAACCGCCCTCAAGCGAAGATGCAAGCAACCCTCACTCTCAATACGACATTAGACCACCCCGAATGCACTTCACCTACTTGTCTCTCTTTTCTTTGTAATATTTGTATTGTGTAGCAATCACTCGTAAAAGGAGCGCCGATCACTCAGAAAGTAATAGTGAACATGTAATTTGCTTTATTATGTTTTTAAATTTTATTTCCTTGTTCGAATGTGTGGTGGCCTTAATTTCCTTCGATAAGTTTAGAAGATACACGTTAAAAATACTATTATTAAAATTAAACATATTAATCAGTTTTTAATTCTCCGCCCATCCAAATATACAAATACATAATATCTGATATAACGTCTTCCGGAGAGCTCCTAAATATTGCTTAAATTAATCTTGAAAATAAAGTGAAACACATTTAGACCACAAGTACAATTCACAGTTATAGCATGTAAACCAGTGGTGAGCAATGACAATTTTCAGAGGGATCAGCTGTAAGGAGACTGTTTTGGCACTATTTAACAAATCTACTTAGAAAACAATTTATAAAAATGTTAAATACGCTGAAGACTAAGATATTCTTTCTAACAAGATTGGAGATACGGAAGTTTCTTACCACAGAATTCCAGAGACTGTGAAAATGATAAGATGGCGAGAGGAATAGGAGTCTCCGAACTAGTCAAGTTGGTCAGTCGATTGCTTGTTGAGGCTGAGGGGAGGAGGGATAGAAAGCCGGCTGGCCGATTCATCTCTACAGTTGCTAAGGAGACGGAACACTTAGAGGACTGGCCTAGTCCTACTAGTCCATTGAGTAGACACCAGTGATGTAAAACTATGGAATGCATCTTCCACAAAATGCTGCAACCGTTCCCAAATTGCCATTTCCAACCTCCAAATCCAAACCCTCCAATTATCTCTCCATCCTACATTTTTCTTCCGTTCACTTACAGCATTGAAAAACCCTTCCAGAGTCATAAAATTCAACTTATCACAGAAGCCCATCCAATTTTCTTAATACAGGGTGTCACACGTAAAAGTAGCCCGGCTCAACGCGCCATATGAAACCTCAGATATTTTTCATTTCTGTGCCATTTCTATATGCTTTTATGTGAGCTAAATTATTACAGAAGTTGCTAAAAATAATCGCCTGACATTCTACAGACCTCTGTGAGAGGTTCAACATGTACACACTGTTATTCAGACACTTCGATACCTGAGTGGCACTACATATTTCCTTGAGTTAGCTTACTAACGTACGCCTTCCCCTTCAAATTACCCCAGAAATGAAAATCACATGTCGATAAATCAGGATAACGTGTTGGCAACAATGCTTATTCTTGCTTATTGATCGTTCTTCAGTGTATTCATAATGAATTCAAGTGAGAGTCGCCCTCCACGTTTGGCATGTTTCTCTATCCTCACGTACTGCCATTCCTCAGGATTGAGTTGTGCACAAAACTGTTGACAGATGTCCAGATAGATTGGAGAAATGACTTGTATCGAAAAATATTGGGCTGACAATCCCTGAACCTGATACCCCACCGAACACCAACTTTGAGATCATGCAACGGTTCATGGTGAATCACATAAGGATTCTGTGCGTACCAATACCTTGGTTCTGAGAGTTCACGAGGCACTTCAGATTGAACAATACCTCGTCAGTCATACGTAATCCTTCTGAAAGCATGTTACAAAGCCACATGCAGTAATTCACACGTTTTCCTTTGTCTGGTTCTTTCAACTCCTGGACACACGTTACATGGTACAGCTTCAAATTGAGTGATTGCAGAAAATGGGGACAGGACATTCGGTACACGTTAGCTTGTAGACTTAACGATCATATTGATTTCTAGGGACTTATTATGATCTGCTGTTGAATATAAGCAACAACTACTGGTGTTCGGACGGATGGTGTTCTGTTTCTCTTCACATTGGACATAGAAGCTGTTGTACGACATTTCCGCATTAACTGCTGAATGACATGTTTGGACATTTCTGGCAGGAAATATCTTTGTCTGCGAAGATGTGTTCCTTTAGTGTGCATTGCAGTGATTGGTGAAATACAATAAACAAAAACTTGTGCAAAAAACCCTCTGACGTCGATTATGGAATGAAACAAATAAGCAAAGAAGGCTCGAACCAGAATTTAGACTAGTTTTGAGCCGGGCTACTTTTACATGGGACAACCTTTATCTTCACAAAGGACAAACCAACGACCAACAGTATGGTCCACTGGAGTCTATGGTGCACGTTGCCGGCCAATATATAATTCATTCTATATTGGAATGAAAAAAAGAATTTCAGCACTTGTCTCAAGCAACACCAAAATGATGTCAGGCTGAAAAGAGGAAACATAGCATTCACAGACCCACAGCCTTATGGGCTGATATCATCCAAACGACTCACGAATTTTTCCAGACTGTCACTTTTGAGACGCATTGGATTTTAAAACCACCAAACACACTGAAGACTGAAACAATTCTAAACCATATTTGCCACCCAGTCTTGAAGAACCGATTATATCAATATATTCTTTCCCTTCCATTCTTATTAAATAGAAGAAAAAAATGCCGTTTCTTTTCTTTCTTTCTTTTCTCCAATCCTTTCCTCTCAAGTTCCACGTTCCCATTGGAAATAATAATTATAATAATAATAATTTATTTGCCTTACAAAAGTTTGATAATACATAAAAGATATGAGTGTGACTTCCCTGTGCCTTAAGGGTAGTCCCGTCGAGAAGGCAGGCAGGAAGTCAATTACAGGCATGAGAAAATAAAATAAAATAAAATACAAAAATCATTACTGGTTACATATAATGGAGAAAACAAAACAGAGCATAACACAAAAACATTGAAAATAATAAATATAACGGTGATAAAAGGAACAGTTAATTTGTAATAAAAATGTGAAAAAGAATTACACAATTGTGGAGTTTAGATCTGGTGATGTATACAATCTTCGTAAAATAACTAAGATAATGAAATATATAATTAAAAAATATCATATAATTCGTGAACAGAAATTTTCAGATAAGAGGTTAAGCCTAGCCCAAATAGATGGAAAGTAAAGAGAATAGAAAGAGAAATAGCGAAATAAGGAGGAGGAGAGGAGAGTTTGGAAGATATCTGATGAAGGTAGACGTTTGCGACTTGACAACGGATAGATTAGGAATGAACTTATGGATTGGAGAGAAGAGAAGATAAGAATGATAATTGTAAAACTGTGAAAGGCTATGTTAGTGCAGGCAGATGATGTTTTAGTTTTCTTTTGAACTGTTTTAAAATACATGAGACCCTTAGTGAATGTGCAATCATAATAATAATTTCAGTATTTCCTCTTTGGATTAATTTTATAATGCTAGGAATTTTTTTATATTTTCATTACATTTTTTATTATTATCAAGAATGTAAATTATTATTATGATTGCACATTCACTAGGGTCTCATGTATTCATGTGGTTCTGATCTCTGTCAAATTTCACTTAGCATGCACTTTAATTTTCATTTCTATGGATTGAGTTACAATTGGTTTCTTTATGTATTGTTTATTTATTTATTTATTCATTTTTATTTATTTGTTAATAAATAATTCGTTTTCCTAAATAACTGGATTATAATTACGTGTAGCATTTAGAATAGGATTTGCGTTTTAGGAAAAGCAAAGCAACGTAGTGGTCAGCTTAATAAATGTGAAATACATAGTTATACGAGGGTTGATTTTTTAGTAATGACAACAATGCTATAGTGACGCCGTGTATCGGAGTCAGGCAATGTCGTTTATGCCACAGGTTAGCTACATGCGTACCGTCCCTTCGAGCAAATGAACTCACCCTTTTCCCTCCATGCCCGTACGCAGTAACGACAAGAACAGAGCAGTGGTGAACAAATGGTCGCGGAATACAGTCGCAATATTTTCGAAGCGGGAGCAGAGGAGCTGGTTAAAAGTTGAATGTGCTAGAGGTCACACAGGACGGCTGTGGTGCCGACGACTGCAAGAGGGTTGCGGTGCATCTTCATTACCTTACCGAATGATAGCAAGGTGGGTAAAAGCCTTCAGAGAAGGACGCAAAAATGTGTCAGACATGCTTCCGTCTGGTCATCCAGCAGGAAGTGAAGAAGACGTGCACAATGTGCCGGCGTTAGTGGAGAGGATCTGAACTCCACAATTCGTGAGTTAGCCAAATATACAGGACTGGCACCTTCGATTGTGATTCACATCCTGAAGAACCGTCTAAGAATGCAAGAAATTACCTTAAGATGGGTTCCATATGCATTAAAGGACATGCAGATATGGCTGCGATATGGCTCTGCTCGTACTCACTTCAGCACTATCAGCGCGAAGGAGAGGTCTTCTTACGGCGCAGCGTATCATTAAAATTGATGAGACCAGGACCAGATCTACGAACCAAAGCTGAAACGCCAATGGAATGAGTCTCGTCATCATGGGTCACCACGTAAAACAAATGTTCTGCAGACGCCCACCAATGTGATTGCTATGGTGATTCTTGTCTACAATTGGGATTATGTTATCCTGAAGCATACCGTTCGCCCACAGCAGAACGTTAATGCGGAGTACTACTGTTCGTTTTTGCAAAACAATCTGCGAGCAGCTCTGCGAAGAAACCTTCATGCATAACCCACCCATCGTTTTGCAGGACAATGCTAGGGCGCATACAGCAGGAGATGTGTCTGATTTGTTCAAACGCTGGGGCTGGAAAATGCTCTACAACTCTACTTACCATCCGGATTAAGTCCCTGCGACTTTGACCTAATCCCTAAGATGAAGGAACCACTTTGTGGGATTCGCTTCCAAACATTTAAAGCCGTTCTGCAGGCAAGAGACGGCTGTCTTCGCACCATCAACAGATTAGGCAGTGCCGACGGCATCCAACGGCTTTCGCAGCGCTGGGAACGAGTTCTATGGAACGCTGGTGGCTAAATCGTAGGCCTCTAAAAATTAGAACTAGTTATGTACCGTTGTTCATTATTTCAAATAGTGTTTCAATAAGTGATGCTTGAAACGAAAAAAAAGATTAACAAACATTAACAATTAATATGGTGCGAACTTGGATGTGATGCAATCGTGATCATTACAATAATTTTCGCTAATATTATTATTCTTGTGGGAACAAAAGAAGAGAAGATTGATTGTTAGTGTGAGCTGTGCTGTCGTGATCGTCAAGAGAGAATACGATGGTAGAAGATAATGTCTTCAAAAGAAGAATATCTGGAAACTAGCAAAGGATTCAGAGATGAAGAACTCTGATTAGTGATTTATCCATTTCACTACATAAAGAAGTATCGTTAGTAATATTGTCAAATGGAATTAGATAATATTTAGCCGACGTAAACGGTGCATACCTGAATGGTATTGTTGACAACGACGTTTATATTGAAGTTCCTGACGGGGTAGTATTGAAGGATCAACGTTGCAATGGCCTCAAACTCATCAAATCCATTTAGGGACTAAAACAGGCTGGAAGAAACTGGTATGAGACATCACAAATAAAATTGAGGGAGAGTGGCTTCCAAGACCTGAAGACAGAACCGTGTATCTTCACACACAAGTTTCGAAAAGACAAGCATATCCTCGTCGCTTATGTTGATCACATACTGATTGTAGGAAAGAACATACAAATCATAAGCAAAATAAAGGAGAATGTTCGGATTAAAGGACCAAGAACGAATCAACAACTATATAGAATTGAACGCTAACTATCAGTTAGAAAAGAAAAAGATGATGATTTCACAGACGAAATTCATTCAAGACTTATTAAGGAAACACCAAATGAGCGTTAGTAAACCGGTCGACATGCCCATGGTGGAAGAGTCGAGAAAACATATAAATATTGAGGATGATGCTAGGCCACTCGACAAAGAAGACCATTTAAAATATCGCAACATTATCGGGAGTCTGAGCTATATAAGTAATTGATCCAGACCAGACATTACCCTGTAAATAAGTGTTCAGAAAAGAACAATTCACCCATTCAACAGACATGCGGAAAGCAAAAAGAATATTGAGGTATCTCCGTGGCACTGCACACTTCAAATTAATTTTTTCTAAAGAAGAAAATAATTTGAGAGGATTTTCTGAGGCAAGTTTGGGTAATAGAACTAACAGAAAATCTATCATAGGTTATGTCATTTACATTGGAGGGTGCACTGTGTCATAGATCAGCAAGAAGCAAAGCACGGTGGCACATTCGATTCAAGAAAGTGAGTTAATGGCATGCAGTGATTGTGCCAGGTGCATTGTAAGTTGCAAACGCATACTTACTGGGTTGAAATACAAAGAGTTATCAAGGTCAACAAGTGAAATATTTTGCGATAACCAGCCAACCATTCAAATGGTTAACGATCAATATAATCTGTCCTGAAGTAAGCATATTGACCATAAATATTACGCTTTGAAAGACTATGTTAAGAAGGAAGAAGTAAAACTCACTTATGTTCCTAGTAAGGCTAATGCAGCAGATATACTAAGCAAAGGATTGAATAAGTCAAAAAACGAAGAGTTAAGAGCAAAGTTAAAAATCTCAACCGATTAATTAATATGGTACGAACTTTGATGTGATGCAATCATGACCATTACATTAATATACACTAATATTATTATTCTTGTGGGAACAGCAGAAGAGAAGATTGATTGTTAGTGTGAGCTGAGTTGTCGTGATCGTCAAGAGATAATATGATGGCAGAAGATGATGTCTTCAAAAGAAGAATATCTGAAAACTAGAAAAGGATTCAGAGATGAAGAACTCTGATTAATGATTTATCCAGTTCACTACATAAAGAAGTATCGTTAGCAATATTGTCAAATGGAATTCGATAATATTTAGCCGAACTAGAATTAATATAAATTACTATTATTTTTACACAAAACTCAGTTGCTAGGTGACAAGAGGCCTTGTTAGTTTAGTCTATTCTTGCAGATATTCATCAATGATAAATGTATATGTCAACTTGGAAAAAGTATCCTTTGAGAAAATTGATGCAAATAATGGAAGGTCGACATTATTTTCAAGGAAAATCGTTAAGTTTTTCATTGTCAATTTCTAATCAGCAAATCAGATCCAGGAATAGATATTATGAAGGTCATTCAATACAAGTATTTGCCCCAGTAGACTCAAAGTAACGTGAATAAATGATGATATCATAGTTAGAAAAAGTGAACTTACAAATAGTAATTTACACAAGAAGTTAATAAAGTGAACTGTTATAGTGAATTATGTGAATTAAAGAACTAACGAACTATCAGGAGGCAATTTCGATGAGAAATAAAAGGAACTGAGATTATTGATATAAACACTATTAGGTTACAACTATTGTTTTAATTGTGAATAGAGATTACTGAAAAGAATTCTAAGCAAAGAATTCTTTATAAGTCATTTTTAGTATCTAATCATCACATAAATTTTTATATGCTATATTACTAAATGTTGATTAGTTAAAGAATTCGTCTCATTACTTATTCTGCTAAATTTAAACTCATGGGAAACAAAGATTAAAAGTAATAACCTTAGAAATCTCCGACATGTACGCTATGTATCTAGAAAATAATTTTAGTAGTTGCCACCACTAAAATTCAACACTCGTACATATGATTTAAATAGTGCTACAAATCGAATAATGTATACTGGTGCAATCAACCTATGATTCGAAATCAGCATGGTGTCGTATTATCTATAAAAAACCAAAACATGAAAACTTTACGAAAAGCCTTTAGCCCTAAAAATTAAAAATCTTAAACATTAGTTAGTAATAATAATAATAATAATAATAATAATAATAATAATAATAATAATAATAATAATAACAATAACCTATCTCAATACAAGTATTTGACCCAGTAGACTCAAAGTATAGCCAGTTCTTTAGCTGGTGTTGGCCTTCAAACGCATCGAATTCTTCCCAAGAATCTAGGATTAAGTGACCTATCTCATTGATATTGCAGTGCCTATCAGCAAGAACATGCAGAAAACTCACGCAGACAAGATCAGTAAATACATTGATCTAGAACACGAGCTCCAAAAGCAGTGGAGGCAGGACGGAGTACGAGTTGGACCCATCGTCTTGTCCGCCAGTGGACTGGTACCTCACACATTACACCACAGTCTCAGCACACTAGAACTTCCCAAAAACACTTACGCACAACTGCAGAAGGCTGTGGTACTCAACACAACACGCATAGTTAGGAAATTTATAGACCCAACCACAAATCCCTAATCATTCTTGCACACGTCTTACTCTTGACAATATGGGCTTTGGTCCTTGACCCGCCATATTGTTTTTGCTGGGGAAACCCAAGGTTTGAAACATAATAATAATAATAATAATAATAATAATAATACTTATGCAATGAAATATATGAGAAAGGTGAATGGCCTGATGATTTCATAAAAACAGTATTGCTGCCAATACCGAAGAAAAATAATGCCAAGAAGTGCAATGAGTTCAGGACTATCAGCCTTATATCGCACTCAGCGAAGATTCTTCTGCGAATACTGAACAGACGTTTATATTCTAAGGTGGAAGGAGAGTTGGAAGAAGAGCAATTTGGTTTTAGGAAAGGAAAAGGTACAAGAGATGCAATTGGACTGCTGCGAACAATCGGCGAAAGATATCTAGAAAAAAATAAACACGTTTATGCAGTATTTGTGGACCTGGAAAAGGCTTTTGACAGAGTGGATTGGAATAAACTTATGGAAATCTTGAAGAAAATTGGTGTGGATTGGAAAGAGAGAAGGCTAATAACTAATCTTTATATGAAACAACGAGTCAAAGTCAGAATAGGAGAAAAATTGTCAGAGGGAAGTGGAATAGGGAGAGGGGTGCGACAAGGATGCCCTCTATCACCTACGCTGTTCAACATCTACTTGGAGGAGTTAGTGAAGAATTGTTTTCAGAACATGGGAGGGGTGATAGTAGGAGGAAGAAGAACAAAGTGCATAAGATTTGCTGATGATATGGCATTGTTAGCAGAAGAGGAGATGATACTAAGGGATATGCTACTGCAGCTGAATAACAGCTGTGAAAAATATGGAATGAAGATAAATGTAAACAAGACAAAGACTATGGTTATCGGAAGAAAGACAAAGAAGATAAACATAAGTATTCGGAATGAGACATTGGAACAAGTGAACAACTTTAAATACTTAGGGTGTACTATAAGTGGTGATATGAGCTGCTGCCAAGAAGTCAAGAGGAGGATAGCAATAGCAAAGGAAGCTTTTAATAGGAAAAGGAGTATCTTCTGCGGACCTCTGGAAAAAGAACTAAGGAAGAGACTAGTGAAGTGCTTTGTGTGGAGTGTGGCATTGTATGGGGCAGAAACTTGGACATTACGACGCAGTGAAGAGAAACGACTAGAAGCATTTGAAATATGGATATGGAGAAGAATGGAGCATGTGAAATGGACAGACAAAATAAGAAATGAAGCTGTGCTAGAAAGAGTGGGTGAAGAAAGAATAATGCTGAAACTGATCAGGAAGAGAAAAAGAAATTGGTTGGGTCACTGGCTGAGAAGAAACTCCCTAATGAAGGATGCACTGGAAGGAATGGTGAACGGTAAAAAAGTTCGAGGCAGAAGAAGATTTAAGATGATCGACAACATTATGGTAAATGGATCTTATGTGGAGACGAAGAGGAAGGCAGAAAATAGGAAAGATTGGAGAATGCTGGGTTTGCAGTGAAGGACCTGCCCTTGGCAGAGAACTATGAATGAATGAATAATAATAATAATATTTTTTTTTAATTAACAGATAGATAACACAGTACAGTCCCGTTAGGGAGGTGTCCCTATCAACGGGTTCTGATATTTATATAATTTTTTTTTCTTCTTACAATATATATTTACATAGTATATATTTGAAAATGTATAAGTTATAAGTCTACAAGATTGTAAAGATAAGAACAAAAAAAAAATAAAATAACAATAATTTAGTATAGATGGGTTGACATATATAAATAAACGATTAATTATTAGTATTGAAGGATTAATTTATCATGCTTGAAATGTCTTGATACTTATTAGTTTTATTAATAGTTAAGTTAATGACTCGAACAGGCCCTGAGGACCGCATGAAACTGAAACCAGTCCGTGTAGGCCGAGGAGGCCGCTGGAGGGTAGGCTCCAGTGTTTATATAATAGTACCATTTATTAAAGCATCTGAAATTTTAGTTTTTTGTTTTACTTTGGTGTTTATTTTTTTTTTCTTTTTATTTCTCCATTTTGATGTTTAAATTCTTCTAAAGAGAGATATTTAGAGGAAAAGAAAAACAAATATAATAATTAATAATATAATTACCCTACTTTTTTTTTGCAAGTATTTTCAATAAGCCATTTTTTAAGGTTTTTTTTGACAACAGATATTTTTTGATGTTCTGAGAATATATTTATATTCATATCATTTATAATTCTTTCTATATTGAAGTTTTTATTTCTGTGCCCGTAGCTATTAAAAATTGGAGGGTATGTTAGTTTTATTTTATGGTTTTGTCTAAGATGATAATTTTGATTACTGTTATTCTTTATTTGTAATATATTATAGTAGTTTTGCATTATTATGTTATATATAAATTTTTGTTTTGGAAATAAAATTTCGTACTTATTTAGGTTATAATTTCTTTTGTATGAATTTTTCCAAACATTTTTTGAAAAAATTAATTTAAGCACTTTGATTTGTATGTTTTTTAAGTGATCCAGGTCTATATTATTAGTATTGGCCCAGATATTTACCCCGTAGTTTATCAAGGAATCAAATAGTGCATAGTATATAAGTATCGTGATTTTTGTTGGTATTATATTTTTTATATGATAGAAAATATATATTATAGAATTTAGTCTTTTGTGAAGCATATTTATATGAGTGTTCCAAGTGAAGAGGTTGTTTATTGTAATGCCTAAGTATTTAAAATTTGTTACTGTATCAACCTCAAAGCAAGAATTGCAATTTATATTTTGTGCATGTAAACATGAACGAGAATGAAAATACACCTTTGGTTGAAAGTTTGCCATTTGTTTTTTCGGTCTTATAAAAATAGCTTTTGTTTTGTCTTTATTTATGATGAGTTTATTGTCGTGCATCCAATTTTGAATATTTATGAAGTCTTTTTGAATAGCCT
This sequence comes from Thereuonema tuberculata, assembly GCA_023159025.1. Lineage (NCBI taxonomy): Eukaryota > Metazoa > Arthropoda > Chilopoda > Scutigeromorpha > Scutigeridae > Thereuonema > Thereuonema tuberculata. Next base: position 57,907 of record JAFIDM010090790.1, read on the forward strand.
GTCTTGTATTGATAGGATTCTTGTTTATTGCATAGATTATAATGTCATCAGCATAAATGTAGATATAGCAATCCTTGATTTCAGCGAAGAGATCGTTTATAAACATTATGAAGAAGATTGGGCCTAGGTTGGAGCCTTGAGGTACTCCACAATTTATCTTTTTCGCTTTACTGGCATTCTTATTTATGTTTACAACAATTTTTCTGTTTTTGAGATAGTTTTTTATTATTTGAAGGGTTGATCCCCTAATACCCATTAGTTCTATTTTTTTTAGTAACAATTCATGATTTATTAAGTCAAAAGCTTTACTAAGGTCTATTGTTAGAAGTAAAATAAAATTATTTTTGTTTAGTTTTTCATTGATGTGGTCACTGAAATTCTCTAATAACTTTGTGGTGCTTTTCAAAGTTTGGTAGGCATACTGATTACTGTTTATTACATTGTATTTTTTCATAAAATTTTGTAATGCATTTGTGTAGTATTTTTCTATTATTTTATTTATGGCTGACTGTATTGCTATGGGTCGATAATTTTCTAGTTCGAGATAGCTATTATTTTTATATATAGGTATGATTTTGGAAATTTTTAACTGATCTGGATATTTATTTGTTGCAATTATTAAGTTTATTAGCTCAGTAATTACCTTGGGAAAAATTTCATTTTCTTTTATATCTTTTGTTTTTATGTTATCAAATCCTGTTGATTTTTTGTTGTCCATTTTTTTAATAATTGATATTATCTCATCTTCAGATGGATCGCATATTGCTATTGAATTTGCTATGGTATTATGTTCCTTTTTTTAAATAATAGTGTTGTTGCATGAATTGTTATAAGTTTTCCCTATAGAGACAAAATACGTGCAGAATTTATCTGCCAGTTTTTTGTGCTTGTTAGGACCTTCCATATGTTCAGAGAATTTTTCAAGTTCTCGGTTATTATTGCTTTGTTGTTTGGGCGGTTTTCCTAATAGATGATTTATTTCGTTCCAACATTGTTTGGGATTTTTTTGATTCATATTAAATTTATTATTATAATATTCATTTTTTGTTCGTGTGATTTTTGAATTTAACTTATTTCTGAATGTTTTGTAGTTTTCGTAATAAGAGACATTAGTTTTATTACTTTTGTATTTTTTAAATAATTTATCTCTTTCTATGATATCTTTAATGAGATCATCTGTAATCCATTGTTTTTGAAATGTTTTATCTTTCATTTTTGTAAGTTTTCTCGGATTCTCACAAGCCTTTCTATGTTTTGTATTGTTCTTTATTTTTAATTTTGAGTTGTTATATTCTGTTAATATTTCATTATATAATGTATCTACGTCTGTAATTTCTTTATTTTGAATTTTGTCCAGTAACTTCTGCAAGTTATTTTCAAATTTTTCTTTACTAACAATTTTGTAGTTTTGTTTTTTACTAAATGTTTTGTCATTATTATTATTTTTTTTATTTAGTTGTGTAAGCTGAAGGAGAATTAGGTAGTGATCCGAGACTGTCTCTTTAAAAATGTAGCTTTGAAATTTTTGGTTTGGGATGTTAATGAAAGCGTGATCAATGTTAGTTGAAGTTTCACCCATGGAGTTTACATTATGTCTTGTAATACCATATAAGCAATTTTGAAATCCTCTATTACACAATGTTTCTATGTACAATTTGTTACCTCTGCATTCTTCTATTTTGAATAAATCAATATTAATATCACCTAGAAGTATTGTATTTTTCCAATCATCCTGAGGATAAATTATAATATTTTCCAATTCATTTATGAAGTTGACTTTGTTTAAGTTTGGTGGTCTATATATATTAATAAGATTATAACTGTTTTCCCAGTTTTGCTTGTTTAGTTTTACGCAGATACATTCAAAGTTTATTGTATTTATATTTTTTATGTTATACTGAATATCTTCTTTGATATATAATATTACACCACCTCCTTTACTTTGTTCTCTTAATTTATATACAGTATGCCAGTTATTTATTTTATAAAGATCTATCTCATTTTTAGTGATATTAACTTCTGTTAAGGCTATAATATCAAGACATTCCAGGTACTTATAAGTTTTACAAAACAAGATATCCCAATTTAGTCTAATGGATCTGATATTTAATAATAATATTTGTAAATTATGATTTGGTAAAAATGTATTCTTTTGCTTTTCCATCCAATCATTGAAGCTATCTCTAACCTTTGTTAGAGATATAATAATAATATAATAATAATAATAATAATAATAATAATAATAATAATAATAAGCACACATCCCTAATCATTCTTGCACATATCTTTACACTTGGCAGTATGTGCTTTGGTCCTTGACCCGCCATATTGTTTTTGCTGGGGAAACCCAAGGTTTGAAACATACAAACATAATAATAATAATTTTTATTTCCAAAATACAAATTGAAGTCCTGTTAGGATCTTCCATAAGGAGATCCCGTCAACAGGTGCTTAAGATTAAGTTGTACAAATTAATGATTAATTAGATAAAATAACAATATATAAAAAAATTACAAAAATAAATCACACAGAAAATTACAGATTTAAAGTTATTATATTATTACTAAAGAGATACCAAAAAAAAAAAAATTCTTTAACAATATAATGAATGTTACTAAATTATATATTTTTCTCTTATATATTATCTTTTCCCCTTATAATAAAAAAACCATAGTCACTACAATAATAATAGTCACAACAAAATTGTATGAAACAGACATAATAAACAAGGAAAAAACGAGGAAAAATAAATAAAAATGAATTCTATTTGTAATTAAGTATATTGTTGTTTTTTACAAGCCATTCTCGAACAAATTTTTTTAACAAAGAAATTTTAGAAAATTATAATAATAATAATAATAATAATAATAATAATAATAATAGTCAATAACAATAATCTAAAATACTGCAGCTTTCTTGGTTTTTATCAAAGGTCCCACCAATAGCCGTTATACAAAATAATTGAATTTTACGTGCCAACTGATTAATTCATAATCTATGGTAGATTGGAATTAATATTAATAACTGGAAATGAAGCAACTAATTCTGAAGCGAAAAGAGTTGTTATTGATCATTCGCTTTACATCTCGTATCAGCAAAATTCCATGGAAACAATAAAATCTGTTTTTGTAGAAATTTATGATTAAGAAGTGGTATGATGTAAAAGGGAGTGCAAACAAGGTTCTTTCCTAGTCTTAAAAAAGCTTTGATTGTTCCAGTTGGAAATTTTGTTCAGATTCTTACTGGACATGGTCAAATAAATTGCTATCTGGCATAATATAATTGATATTTAAGAGCCTTTACTTCAAGTATCCGTGATAATTTGAAACATTAGATCGTATTATTTTCAGACATTCCAATATTATTATATTCGATTAAAATAACCTAACCTTTAACTTTCAAGGTTTCTTGGCAATGTATCTCTCAATGACCTATAGTCACTTTCAAAGTCACTAATGTGATAACGGACTGTAGAGACATCCTCCTTTATATACACTTCAAGTGCGGAAGATAGTATTCAAACTGGGTTAAAGTCCCATGAACTGCAAGTGGCTGCAAGTGACTGCGTGAACTGCATGGTGAAGTAGTTCACGTTTTATTTGTTTAGGATTCCAAATCTCTTGATTGTATGTTATTCATTTCATTTATTTTTTAGTTTTGGGAAGAGAAGGAGATGATTTTTTATTTCCCAGTTTAAGATGTAATACTTGAGGAAGAAAGGCCGATGAAGCCTTTCGAAATATTGCAATTTAAGAAGGAGAAGTATTAAAGAATTTTAAAGAATTTTATAATGGTGTGTTCATTTGTGAAGATTTTTTATAATTACCAGTTTAAGACAGTTCAAGTGACTGCATGAACTGCATGCATTGCAAGTGACTGTTCGATTTTTCTATTTCAGTGTCCTTATACAGGATGTTACATATGTATCCTTTTTGCAACATGTAGCAGTGATGATAAAATTATGTTTAGTAACAGACATAGTACTGAAGTAATTACAGCACTAATTACTAAAACTTTCTTTATTTCTGGAGGTTCCTTTAATATGTTTAATGGTTCTTTTAAAATAGAAACCAGTATTACACACAAACTGAATAGTGCACTAAATGAAATTCATCATCTTATTATTATGTTTCAAACCTTGGGTTTCCCCAGCAAAAACAATATGGCGGGTCAAGGACCAAAGCACATACTGCCAAGTGTAAAGATGTGTGCAAGAATGATTAGGGATGTGTGCTTGTGTCCATAAATTTCCTAACTATGCGTATAGTGTTGAGTACCACAGCCTTCTGCAGTTGTGCATAAGTGTTTTTGTGAAGTCCTAGTGTGCTGAGACTGTGGTGCAATGTGTGAGGCACCAGACCAGTGGCAGACAGAACGATGGGTACAACACGTACTCGATCCTGCCTCCACTGCTTCTGGAGCTCGTGTGCTAGATCAGTGTATTTACTGATCTTGTCTGCGTGAGTTTTCTGCATGTTCTTGCTGATAGGCACTGCAATATCAATTAGATAGGTCTGTTTGTTGACCTTATCAACAAGTGTGATGTCTGGTCTGTTGTGATGTATGGTTTTGTCTGTGTGAATGGGGCGGTCCCAGTATAGTTTATATGAGGGTGACTCTAATACGCTTTCTGGTATGTACTTGTAGTACGGGACCGTGTTATTATTATTATTATTTTACTTAGTTCTTTTCTCTTAATCCATTTCAATGCTTAATTGAATTTGAAAAAAAAACACACTCATTCATACAGATTGTACACTTCAAATTCCCCCTTTTACAAATGAAATTCAACCTTGTGCAAATGAAATTCACACTTTTACAAATGAAATTCAGCCTTGTGCAAATGAAATTCACACTTTTACAAATGAAATTCAACTTTGTGCAATGGAATTCAACCTTGTGCAAATGAAATTCACCCTTTTACAAATGTAATTCAACCTTGTGCAAATGAAATTAACACTTTTACAAATGAAATTCAACTTTCTGCAATGGAATTCAACCTTGTGCAAATGAAATTCACCCTTTTACAAATGAAATTCAACCTTCTGCAAATTAAATTCAACCTTATGTAAATGAACTTCACCCTTTTACAAATGAAATTCAACCTTATGGAAATGAAATTCATCCTTTTACAAATGTAATTCAACCTTATGCAAATGAAATTGGCCCTTTTACAAATGAAATTCAACCTTGTGCAAATGAAATTCACTCTTTTACAAATGAAATTCAAGCTTGTGCAAATGAAATTCACCCTTTCACAAATGTAATTCAACCTTGTGCAAATGAAATTCACCCTTTTACAAATGAAATTCAACCTTGTACAAAGGAAATTCAACTTTGTGCAAATGAAATTCACTCTTTTACAAATGAAATTCAACCTTGTGCAAATGAAATTCAACCTTATGCAAATGAAATTCACTCTTTTACAAATGAAATTCAACCTTGTGCAAATGGAATTCAACCTTGTGGAAAAGAAATTCACTCTTTTGCAAATGTCATTCAACCTTGTGCAAATGGAATTCAACCTTGTGAAAATGAAATTCAACCTTTTGCAAATGAAAATCAACCTTATGCTAAAGAAATTCACCCTTTTACAAATGAAATTCAACCATATGCAAATGAAATTCACCCTTTTACAAATGAAATTCAACTTATGCAAATGAAATTCACCCTTTTCCAAATGAAATTCAACCTTGTGCAAATGAAAATCACCGTTTTACAAATGAAATTCAACCTTGTGCAAATGAAATTCACTCTTTGCAAATGAAATTCAATCTTTTGCAAATGAAACTCACACTTTAGCAAATGAAATTTACCCTTTTACAAAGAAATTCAACCTTTTGCAAATGAAATTTATTCTTTTGCAAATGGAATTCACCCTTTTGCAAATGAAATTCACCCTTTTACAAATGAAATTCACCCTTTTGCAAATGAAATTCACCCTTGTGCAAATGAAATTTACCCTTTCGCAAATGAAATTCAACCTTTTGCTAATGGAATTCACTCTTTTGCAAATGAAATAAACCCTTTTGCAAATGAAATAAACCCTTTTACAAATGAAATTCATCCTTTTGCAAATGGAATTCACCCTTTTGCAAATGAAATTCACCCTTTTACAAATGAAATTCAATCTTTTGCAAATGAAATTCACACTTTAGCAAATGAAATTCACCCTTTTTCATAGAAATTCAACCTTTTGCAAATGGAATTCACCCTTTTGCAAAAGAAATAAACCCTTTTGCAAATGAATTCATCCTTATGCAAATGGAATTAACCCTTTGCAAATGAAATTAACCCTTTTACAAATGGAATTCCAACTTTTGCAAATGAAATTCACCCTTGTGCAAATGAAATTTATCCTTTCGCAAATGAAATTCAACTTTTTTGCAAATGGAATTCACCCTTTTGCAAATGAAATAAATCCTTTTGCAAATGAAATTCACTCTTTTTCAAATGAAATTCAACCTTTTGCAAATGAAATTCAACCTTTTTCCAAATCGTATTAAAACTTAAAGAAAACGAAAGTACAAGGTATGTTTATATTATTGTGTAGTAATTTCAACCATTGTTTCAACCACCGTCCGCGCGATGGTGAACTGCGAATAATAATATAAACATATCGTACATATTGTCTAATTCGTTTTCATTACGTTTTAATACGATTTGTAAAAAAGGTTTGAATTTCATTTCCAAAAGGTTGAATTTCATTTGCCAAAGAGTGAATTTCAAGTGTAAAAACTGTATCTCAGTCTCAATCTTAATTTGTCGAATCCCTATCCCCTCATGCAATTAAAAGCATGTCCCAAAAAGCCTTTCCTGTTTAGATCTTTGCTATCTCCTATTCTCGTAATGGAGGATAGATCAGTGTGTTCACGATGTCTTGGAGAAGAAGACCCAGGAAATCATTTTCTCCAAAATATTGATAAAACAAGGAAGACATTCATGTAATTCTCAAACATCTGCTCATGAAGGGTCAAGGAACGGAGGCGAGTTAATTTCGAAAAATCCTTAATAAAGGATTATGTTATTTACATATCCAAGTATCAATGACTTTCTTTTAAGAATTTATCTCGTATATTGAAATGAAATGTTGAAAAGTGCAGCAAAACAAGAATGCCATTTTCGAATATGTGCATGACTATTATCCAAATACTTTTTGAAAGCTAGTTACAGTAAATTTTAAGCGTTCTTTGAAATTTGTATTATTGCGATTTTTCTAGACACGTGTTTTGAACTCTATAGTTTTCAACATTTATCTAACACTCGATTCTGCGAAAGAAACTCCAGTTCCTATATTACATAAGATTGACTGAACATTTGGAACTATTCTCAGGAGAAAAAGAAATAGGTAAATTTCCCGACCTTTGCAGGAATTGAACTTGGCTGCTCTCGCCCTCATTTGGATGACCCTTAATGCTAAAAAAATTCACTGATGTAATATGTATAAAGTTGAAAAACATTTCAAAAATTCTAAATCTAAGATCTAAGAACCACTGCCCAAGCATTATATTGATTCCTTAACATTTTTCAGACAAATTTGGAAAGACAGGATTTCTGATATGGTAAGAAATATGAAAGAATTTTGTAATGTGCAGGCAAAACGGAACAGCAGCGACAGACTTAAAGAAGGGAAAAAGAGAAGTTATTCTAACTTTCTGATTTGCTGAGAGGGAGTAAAGGCATCTCTAGTATCTTTTAATTTAATTTAATAATTATCTTCTTTTATTCTTATTATTACTACTACTACTACCACTACTACTAATACTAATACTAATAAGAATCATAAGAAATCTTTTAGCTACAAACATGGCAGGTCCCTACAAGATAGATCTCGAATTCCTAAGCTACAGTGTAATATAAAGATCCCTCTATATCACACGTTTCTCAACCTGTGTGGCGCGGCCCCCTAGGGGGGGCGTGATAAAACAAAAGGGAGGGGGGGGGGCGAGAGTATATCGAGGTTTAGATTTTATTTTTTTTGATTGAACAGATAGGTTTGGAGGTTTTTTTTTTTTGGTTGAACAGATAGGGGGGGGGGCGCGATGAGAATTGTGATTGAAAATTAGGTCGCAAGTACTAAAAGGTTGAGAAACACTGCTCTATATGCTACTGCTGTTGATGAAATTCTGAAGGATGACATCACAAATTCTTCATCGCTGGAACAAGTAACAGGTCTGGTACATGGCACCGTCTACTCAATGACTAATACTATTAAACACCCTGAGAATAGAAAAGAATACGAAATAGCAAACTACAGAACTGTGACTAAACTCCAAGTTCCTGCATGGATAAAAAGAATAGAAGATAACATTAATATCGCACGCTTTGACATTAGTTATCTTAAAGAATATTTTGCCTCTACAAAGAACTATAGTAAAACTGGTCAGACAGGAATAAGTCACATAATAATTAATAATTAAAGAAATGAGAATAAAGCGAAATGATAAGGACATTGAGGAAAAACTACGTGAAAAGGAAGAACAACTTAAACAGCGAATTACAGCATTAGGAGATCATATTAAAGATATAATGTTGCTAGTAAGCAAAGGCAGCAGCAGAAACTCTTCACGATCGATCAAAAGTTTTTTACAGTAAGAATTGTAGCACGAAGATCAAGAACAAAAAAATCTACCAAATGAAACAGATGTAGTTAAATTCTGGTCAAATATGTGGTCTAATTCAAGAGTATAAAAAGAATGCTTATTGGCTACAACGAGAAGAAAAAGCAACTGGAAGCATTCCAGAATCATTAACATAACTTCTCTAGATTTACAATCAGTAATGAAAAGAATGCAAACTTGGAAAGCAAACTTGGAAACATTGATGGAATTCGCAAATTCATACGACATTCAAGGTTCAGAGCCGATTCCACCTTGTTTTTTGGAATTGAGGTTTCCATTATCAGGTGGCACCTCAAAACTTCTTACCTGACTTTTACCACCTAATTGGTTAATTTCGTAATGTATTTACTCACCTACGTTTCTTGAATTTGTACTTGAGAAGGAACAAGTCTCGATGAAACATGTCGGTTCTTTTAATGTGTTAAAATTTTTTAATGTAATCGTCAAGATGTGGATCTATCTTGGTTAAAAAAAAAATGGCCAACTGATGCAACAAGGAATAATCTTTTTTTTTTTGGGAAGAAGTACTTCATTTTTCTAGTAGATTTCAACTTACTGAAAGAGAACTAGTTTAGAAATTATTTGATGTCACTAGAAGATGTTCCTGAAAAACTTGCTAAGTAAAAAAATGAGAATAATTATCATTCCTTTATCTTAAAGGAGTATTTCTAACAGCAATTATTTATAAACTTTATTAACTTTGTGAGATTCGTACTCTCTAAAGAGAGACTATGAGTATGCTTCTACGGAAAATTAACCGAGTTCCTGAATCATCTTTTTCTAGGAAAAAAGCCCTGAACATGACTAATTAAAGATGTGGAATTATTATTAGCTCTATTTTTATTTATTATTATTATTATTATTATTATTATTATTATTATTAGCTGTAAAAATACTCAATAGTCTGATCTTTGCACAGCCAAAATGCAGAAACAAGCAAAAGAGGACTTTACAAATACAGTCATAAATTTAAGATGAATTCAACAACAGTTTTTAATTCGTTTACCCTAGATTTTAAAATAAAAGGATATAAAATTTTCTATGTAATATGATCTGTTTCTGAGAAATCTTTAGAGGGAAAATTCTGCTAATATGTTTCTTACAACAAAGTTTTTGGTCAGGTAGTTTCCAATTTTTTTAACAATTTTAGTTTATTTATATTTATTAATCAATTTTACAATTTGTATTTTTGTTTTAAATATAATTGTGCCAACTTTCATTACTCAACTAAATAACCAACTAAAAAACAAACAAACTAATATTTCACAATTAAAAAAGAAGCCATATAGGCTTCGAAAACTTTCCTGTACAGTAATCAACTTTAATTTTTTTAATTATATCTACTTTTTAAACCAATTGTGTGTTTGGCATTGATCGTCTCTTTAATTATTTTTATTTTAGTGTACATTTCCCAATAATAAAATAAAGTGTGGTGATCCGCCTCAAATAGTTGAAGAAAACACATTACTGGGAGGTTGTGTAAGAGTAACTTTTGGTAAGAAAAATTTATTTTTATTAAAAACTAACTTTCCATCCTTGCTTTGCCCGGATACATGTCAAAGTTGCTTATATCAAGTAAAAAAAATCTCCATGAAATGATTAAAAAAAATATCTTTCTAACTTTGCTGTTGTGTTTATTCACTGCTTAGCCCCAGTTGATCATAGAGTGATGACATCTGTATTAAAATCTTTCTGTGTAAAAAATTCTCAATTAAAAAAAAAGAATCATCAAAATCAGGTATAGTAGTTTTGGAAAAATGTTATCTTAAATATTCATAATGTTCGTAATGTTCATTCCAATGATGAGCAACACGTTGATCATCGAGTTGCTTACTTCTTTAGGAGACCGATTTGCTTTGCGATTGTGGCTGGCAGATTGTGCTTATTATTCCAGCAAGCGTAATTCTCGTTCTAGACTACTCTTAGAGGTCGACTAGAGAATGAGGCAAAATTAACTTGAGATAAGAGAGCTATTGAGCCTGTAGCATACTTTCTTCATGGCTGAGATTTTGTTTTTTTTGAAAATTATGGCCGACTTTTAGATATGTTGAACAAACTAAACAGATTTAAAATAATATTTTACATGTACTGTGGTTCAGTGAGATCATCAGTTAAGCCTGATTAATTGTACTAAAAAGCTTTAAGAAAATTAATATACAAAATTACGACTAGTTTCACTATCGAGAGACAGTATTATCAAGTAAAAATTACAGCATGAGTCGGAGTACTGATGCACGAACTTAAACAGGAAGTGGTTGTCTTAGTCTATCTTGCATGCTAGTCCAGTAAAATGGTACATTTTGATAAGCAAAAGGTCGGGTAGTTCTGATTTTTGGATATGTTGTGAGTGTTTAGCTTATATCATAAAATCCATGTTTTCAACCTCCGCGCGCCACGGCGCACCACATGGTAGCAACAAAACAACAAAATTTTTGATCTTTGCTATGTTTTTCTACAATATCTCCTGAACGGTTTCCTTTACAGAAAATAATATAATTCCAAATGTAGAATAGAGTAAATTTCTCACAGTTTGAGCCCAAAACCAATAGTAGCTGCAATAGTGATCGAGATACAGGCAGGGTCGTCTGGCCAGGTCGGGTGGTCGGCGATCGCCGATGGTCCCGAGTGCGGGGAGGGCCCCCGACGGGGCACTGGGCAGATGAGTGAAAGTAAAATTAATATTTTCACACTGGAAAGTTATAAACAATCGAGAACAGCCGAGGGATAAACTATTTTTTACCCTGATTTATCTTTACTTTTAATTTCTGATTATTCATGTTTCTATATCGGGTACAGTGTTTTACAATCTATATAACTAAAATCTTTTATTTCTATGTCTGTCTGTCTATCTGTCTGTCCGGCCCAATTTCCTGAGCGAATGGAAAATACAAATAATTTTTACAACGAAACGTCCGCGACAGGAATCGAACCTACAATCTTGTGATCCGTAGTGGTGGCCTCGATTTCATTCGATTCGTAGTCAGACGTCTTATGCATTAGGCCAACGTGACCACTTCTCACTTCATATTGTTTTTTGACTTACGTGTCCTTCCCCTTTCCCCCATCAATAACGAATGTATTCACCCTTTTTTTTTTAATCTCAAGATTTTTTATTTATTTCCAATCCGCCTGTTCATTTTTAATTCGAAAATGACAATTAGAACTATAATTGCCGAAATGTTAGAATATGTTAAATATAACATTCTTACTTAAGCAAATTCTATGTGATATTAAAAAACAAGCACGTGTACACGGGAGATGTTTGAATAAAAAAAAGTCAAGGAAAAAAAAACACAATTTCTATTAGATAGAATACTGAAAAATCACTGTTTGTCACTTAAAAACCATCACTATTTAAACTGAAAAACCATTGAAAGATAGCAATTGTAATTAAAAAAAAGAGTTTAAAGAAAGAAAGAAGCACTATTTCTATTTGATAGAATACTGAAAAATAACTATTTGTCACTTAAAACCCATCTGTATTTATAACCCAAAAACCACTGTAAAGTATCAGTTGAATTAAAAAAAAGAATAAAGAAAGAAAGAAGCACTATTTCTCTAATATTCAAACATAATGTGCAGTTAATTACTAAT
>JAFIDM010090790.1:70521-106192 GCA_023159025.1 Thereuonema tuberculata
ATTACTTGGTTCATAAAGTTAGTTCTCTTTTATTGGTGTGTATGGTCGGGTAATAATTATATTACACACATTATAGATAATAACAAAAGTATATTTAAATTACTAAAATCTTTTCTTTCTCTGTCTGTCTAGTGCAATTGTTGTAATTTGGGAAAATAGAAATAATTTCTACAAGTTCGCTACGGGAATCGAACTTGCAATCTTCTGCTCCGAAGTTAGACGTCTTAGCAATTAGACCATGAGGACTACATTCTAACGTATAAAAGCTAAAAATATATCATAGATATATAATTCACACGTGGATTGAGAGAATATAGACACCAAAAATGAAATAATAAAAAAAAAACTTTTAAAAAATTTTATTTTTATTTTTTTGTATTTTGTGTGTGTTTTTTTAATAAATAAAAAGTTGTTTTCCGTTACATACGCGAGGCTTCCTCAGCGGAGTGACGGGTAGCCGACTAGTTACTCATTAATATTAACAAGACTAGAAGAGAAGTTCGTCTAGAAGCGTGTTTCACCTTAAGTGACTTGCGTGTCAGCTAATGGGCTGGTATTGGCCTACTACCAGACTATACTAAACTTAATTAGTACAGTCCGGTTGGAAAGTAAAGTTAATCTGGCTTCTGCATTTGGATTGCTACGCTCCTTATAAAAATTCCACTTTTAGGGCCACCAACATAGCCTTCATTACAAAGCACTATGATGGGGCCCTGAACAGGGATTTACACATTACCGTAGGACAGGAAGAAAATTTTTTAAATTTTGCATTCAGGTCCACAAAATCAACATAACTTTCTTCAGCTCTATAAGATTAAGCTTTGTAATAGAATTAATACAGGTAGATAGTAATTAATACGGGCGATCTTAAACCAATGAAATCGAGGAATGCGAGATCAACGTGTTTATAAACACAGACAGGCGATTTTAAACCCCAGAAAAAGCGAGTTCAACGTATCTAAAATTTACTTAAATATTTGGTCGACAGGAGGTCTGTGCCAAAACACGAAGGCTATTGAAGAAAGATTCGTACTCAACAAAGAAATTTTAAAAGATTGCTCTTGGCAAAACCCTAAAAAATTTCGTGAAATAACAAACATAGATACTTTCCCTCCCAACATTATATGCACCATTCCCAAACTGTGTAAAGTTGACAGAAGTCTTTTACTAAAAGAGCTAAAACAGTTAGAGATCAATACGAGAGTTTAACGAGATGAAATAGTGAAAAAGTAGAACATTATAAAAAAGAAGATATGCCTAGTCAAGAAGACAGTGAAAATTATCATGTTGACTCAGAAGAAGAAAATTGTGTCCACAGCACCGAAAATAGACAATGCTTCAAATGTTTGGCCTGTGCTTTCTCATTATTTAGGAACTAGCAGCAAAGCCTGTCGGACGACAGACATAAAAAAAGCTGAAAAATCATTTTATTATCAACTATCAACTATAAAGTAAACTATGTAGTCTCCTTATAAACTACATTTTTTGTAAAAACAGCATCAGATCCTTATATCAGATGTCCTAGATCTAATCGGTCAAGAATTTTGATTTTAGCGTCGCAAGCACGATGTGATCGAGAAATAGTAACAAACAACTGTCCATGACTAAAAACAGGCTCTGGTAAATAAATACCAACCATATCTAAAGTTTGTCCTTGTAAATAAATTTTACTAAAGGTAAGAATGGAATAATTATTATTTTTGATCCATAATGCCTAAAGGAATTTAAAACTCACCTTTGTAATCTAAATACTGCGCTACCTTGTAAACGAAGCCTCTGCGGCAAAAATGGTTTTGAGTTTAGAAATCAGCGTAAACAACTGAGTAAGTATGCCAAATTTCATTAAAATGGATGCAGTGGTAACAAAATTATTTGGCTTTGAACGTATGTTTTGTTAGAATTTCAGTTGTCTAGGACTCTAGGTCAGTTTCCAAGGATAACATTTCATGGAAACAACATGGAATGACAAAATGATCTAATATTTCATCCAATTTGAGTACCCTTGATTCAATGGTACCATTGAAAACCTTGGATCTATCTTAATTGCTTAATTATATCGAGTTACAGACAGACAGACAGACAAACTTAGCCAATTTTATAAGTTGATTATCTCTATCTGGGCTTCTTATTAACCTATCACAGCATACAAGTTTGTTGTTACCCTTCCATGTACGCAAGTAACATGTGAAAGGATATTTTCTTTGATATTTTGAAATTGCAAAAAAATTAAAAACATAAAAATGCTTATTATGAATTACTTCTAAAATTCAGATGAGAATATCGAACTAATGAAATTTAATGCTACAATCCCATTGTACACGGGTTCTACAACCGATCGGAACTCCTGGAGTTTGACAGTATATCGAGTTCTACAAGTCACGTTTTTTTCGTTGTATAGCCTCACATTTTTACTCAGTGCCCATCTTCTGTTATATTATCCTGATATGTTTTATTCTACGTTACTCCAGAGATTACTAGAAATACACAAAACAAAGCTTCCTCAAAATCGGTCAAAATGAGTTTGTAACGGACAAACAAAGAAACAAGCAAATTCATGAACATTAACTCTTAATAATACTAATAAAAATATATTTTATTTTTTACGTACTATATTCTTTTAGGAAAGACCACCAGCTCTAGTTTTTGGCTTAAGATTTTTCTCCACAATGGCAGAATCAATATTTTGAACTTTAGTTGAATTTGTTTCTGTTTTTATTCCGTTTCTATATGAGTGTTTAACTTTTGGTGATGTGGTCCTTAATTAGGTTTATCATCAATTTCAGGCACTTAAAGATTCGATCTTTCTTTTGCAGTTTAATGGCAAACTCGCCTGAAGTAAATAGAAAATGCAAGAAGGGTCATTTAAAGCAGAATGTATTCTCAGAGAACCGATTAATCGATTGCAATTATTGTGACACTCCAAGTAACCAAAGTAACACAAAGAGAAATTGTGGGCAGACCTCTATTGCTATGTCAGTCATTTAGTCATTTATTGCAACCCATTTCAAAAAACTTCATCAGCTTACTATTATTTTCACCATATTTTCAGATTTTGTGACAACCACATCTGGATATTCATCTCAACTTATGGTTCCTAATCATAAATAGATGTCAATGTTTTCTTCTTCAATTAAAAACCTTAATGTTAACCATGAAACGTTAACCTCCTTGGTTATTTTATTCTTAGGAACTCCTGTTGATGGAGGGAGGAGGAGAAGCTTCTTTATCTAAAGTGGTATACCTTAGCCATACGAAAAGACAAAGGAGACCTCCACCTACGAAGCAGGTTTTAGGTTCACAACACAAAAATCCACCACAACAAACCAACAAGCAACAACAACATGGTATAATAACGCTTGTGATGCTCTATGATTATTTTGATGGCTCCTTATAACCTATCGCCCATATCTTCCTCCATAACATTAACTTACACTAAGCTTATTCATAAGTTGCTTCTTTTTTTTACTTGGTAACTTAAATATTCATTCTTCGATCTTGGTTCTTCATCAACTAATAACAAAGATGTTATCATTGAAGATCTGCTAGTTCGGTATGGACTTAGTATTTTCAATAGAGGATCTCTTTATACACTCATGGACAAAAAAATTAGCGCACCAAGAAATAATTGCGGGATCGTAACGAAACTTGCAATGAAGGTACATGTCGGGGAGATATGCGAATGATTAGAAATGCAGCGTGATTGCGCATTACGTATAGCCGGTAGAGGGCGTTGAACATCATACTCTGTGGAGTATAAAACAGGTAACCAAAGCTTGTTTGAGTGTGCTGAATCATTTACAAAGGAAGAGCTGAGGTAGATATGCCATTACGCCGTGTTCGAAGACAGTATACGCAGTTGTCGCAGTTTGAGAGAGGGAGAATCGTCGGGATGATGGAAGCTGGGTGGTCAGCTAGGCGAGTAGCTCGTCAATTAGGCCGCTCTGATTGTGTTGTGAGGAGATGTTGGGACCAGTGGACCCGAGAGATGTCATGTACACGAAGACCAGGCTCAGGACGCCCTCGACAGACCAGTCGTCGAGAAGACCGCCACATAGTCAGAAATGCACGCGAACAGCCAACTGCTTCATCGGCCGCCATCCAGGCACAGGTAGCACCTTCACTAGGGGCCGCTGTGTCTTCTCGAACCATACGAAGGCACCTGGCTGAAGGACAGTTGGTATCGCGGTGCCCATTACGTGTGCTGCCCTTGACGCCCACCCATCGACGCCTCCGTTTGGAGTTTTGCCGCGCACGAGGAAACTGGACTGCAGCGGAATGGAACCAGGTCGTCTTTAGCGACGAATCCAGATTCAATCTCGGCAGTGATGACAATCGTGTTCTTGTGTGGAGAGCCCGTGGTGAACGCTTCAATCCTGCCTTTGCTGTACAGCGACACACCGCTCCCACAGCTGGTGTGATGGTATGGGGTGCCATTGCCTACAATACACGGTCACCCCTAGTATTGTTCCGTGGCACCATGACAGCCCAGCGGTATGTTCATGAAATCCTGCAACCACATGTGTTGCCACTCATGCAACGGCTCCCAGGAGCCATTTTTCAAGAAGACAATGCTCGGCCTCATACGGCAAGGGTGTCACAAGACTGTCTCCGCACTGTTACTACCCTTCCTTGGCCTGCCCGATCCCCAGATTTGTCTCCAATGGAGCATATCTGGGATCATTTGGGACGACGAGTTGGGCATCCCACGAGTTTGAACGAACTAGAGGCAAGGTTACAGCAAATATGGAACGAAATGTCTCAAGACATCATACAGAACTTGTATGACTCAATGCCCGATCGTATCGCATCGTGCATTCGCGCTAGAGGGGTCCAACGGGATATTAACTCCTCCGTTCTTTTGCCTTTTTCTCTGAAATAAATTATCCTTTTTCTTTGATTTTCTTATCATTTACTTATACCAAAGTAGTCATTACGTATGTAAATTTTCGTTTCATTTTGACGACTCCTTCTTGGTGCGCTAATTTTTTTGTCCATGAGTGTATTTGATCTCCTCAACAGTTTGCTTTTTAGTAACTTATTTGGGAAGTTGATTCTGCTTTAATTTCTAACGATTTGTTTCTGGGAAATTATTGACAAACCTGGAGCAACTATCTTTTAGCAGGAATTGTTCGCAAACTCCTACGATCTTGGATTAATATGCTACCTTCCATATTGATGGAAAACTCTGTCTCATCAGATTTTTATCTTCAGTTTGAACCATTGTTTGGTCTGATTACATTAACAATATTATTCATCTACTGATGTACTCATACAATGCCATGCCAGATTTCATGACATTTATATATCTTAAACCTTCGATAAAACGATTTATACCTCAGTAAGAAACGTTCAGTACAGAGCATGGATATCTTGACTATTATCCTGCAATGAAGACATTCCATATTTTTGATCGACGGGTTGAGTTATATTTTGGACCAGCTCTACTCACTGAGAATTGTACTGAACTCATTATTATATCATTTATATATTAGAAGATGTCGTTTTTCACAATGAATTCTGCTATTTTGATGGTTTTATCACTCCAGGAGAGGTTTTCGAATACAAAGTGACTGCGATCCATCATTAAAAAATTTTCACAGCCCTACATTTTTTTTTTTTAAATATTGGATTTATTGAATTAATTGAAACGAGGCATTACTGTTTTGTTGGACACCAAGTAATATCGTAATCCTGGAAACGAAGACTCAGAATCTCTGAACAACTTTACTGCCGTCCTTTACTAAAGCCAACTTCAATACCTGCAAGTAGCATCTGTATATTTATTCATTCTGGGCTGAAGACTTTCTGGCAGCAAGACGGTGACGGAATTAAATGAAATAGGCTTTTTCTAATTCCTTCTCTTGTTCACTCCAAGTTAGAGAATGAACGAGAGTTGTGTAGAAGATGTGTTTTAGAAAGCTCGTCGTATTGGACAGACACACAAGCATCTATTACTGCAGCTACATCCTCCACTGTGCACTGTATTTAATGGAATTTTATCATACATCCGTCTTTTAATAAAACTTGTTATTTATAAAACATAATTCTTCTTCTGAAATAAATTATTTCTTGTAAATAATTATTTTTTATAGATAATATATTTATATTATTTATTGTTGCTTATACATTAATCTTTTTTTAAATATAATACACTCATTACCAAAAAAAAACCGACACACCTAGAAGCAATTGTCCGATTGTCATGAAATTTCGGATGCAAACACATTGGGACCGCCCATACAAATGATTAAACTTTGGTGTCCAATGAATGAATAGCGAGAGCTACAGCGCATCGGAACTGCGCACTCAGCAGGTGTGTATGAGTAGCGATTCTCAATCTGATGGTCAAAACTTCTGTTGCATTGCGAGTTAGGATACCTTTCAACGACTGAAAAACTGCCTCGCCGCAGGATTCGAGCTCATTACGTGCAACTGTCAGAGTTTGAAAGAGGTCGTATCATTGGATTGAAAGAGGCAGGTTGGGCAAATCGGAGAATCGCTCTTTCCATGGGTCGAAGTGATGCGGCTATTAGAAGATGCTGGCAGGAATGGGTGGACAATGGCAGATTTCAGCATCCTGAAAGTAGCGGTCGACCTAGGGCCACAGCAGAGCGGGAGGATAGAGTGATTGTCAGATCAGCTGTCACAGCGCCTGAATCATCGTTATCAACCATCAGACGTGCGACCCGCACTCGAGTGTTCACCATGAGCATTCACAGACGACTGAGAGAGCGACATCTACGCTCGTATCGACCGCTACGCTACCTGCCACTCACGTCTGCACACCGTCGGGCCAGATTACAGTGTTGCTTAGCTAGATCCGGTTGGAATGATGCTCACTGGGGATGTATAGTTTTTAGCGACGAATCCCGCTTCCAACTGTGTCCAGACGATTGTCGCAGACGTGTCTGGAGACGCCCAGGGCAGCGTGCCGATCCTGCTTTCACTATTGCACGCCACACAGGCCCTCAACCAGGAGTTATGGTCTGGGGTGCCATTTCCCTTGATAGCCGGACCTCTTTGGCCGTCATTAGCGGCACACTTACAGAACAGCAGTACGTCAACGACATTCTGAGACCTGTTTTGCTACCCTTCCTTTCGCAGTACCCTGGCCTTATTTTTCAGCAAGATAATGCCAGACCACATACGGCACGTGTTGTTATGACCTGTCTTGCAGCTTGTGAAACACTTCCTTGGCCAGCCAGATCCCCAGATCTCTCTCCAATTGAGCATGCCTGGGATAGGTTGCGAATGACATAGTCCAACAATTGGAGGAAATTTGGCAAGAAATACCGCAGGAGACCATCAGGGAGCTTTATCACTCTATGCCACATCAAGGAGCAGCTTGCGTACAGGGTAGAGGTGGGTCAACACCTTATTGAGCTCGTTACTTTATAACTCTGTAACTCTGAAATAAATCATTCAATTTGTCTGAAAGTTTAATCATTTTCTATTCTGTACATAAACTTCCTCTCCACAAGTTTTTGTCTCCATCGGACAACTCCTTCTACGTGCGTCGTTCTTTTTGTTAATGAGTGTATATTCATTCGGACTTTGTTACTTTTCTTCCGTACCTGACCTTTTTAGTTCTCTATTTGATCGTGTCTTAATTTTTATGTTTTATCTCAATCATTTCTTTCACTATATATTTTTACACAAAGTTTTACATATTTTCTCTATCTTTAATCTTCTTTCTTGACAAAGCATTTTCATTGCTTTCAATTACTTACATTCTTTTAGTTCTATGGTTGTACAACAATCAACCGTCATGTAGTGATTTGGTTGTTCTTTATATGTTTTAGTTTTATTATATTAGCTCTGTTTAATCTTTTTATTTGTTGAATTCTAAATGTAATATGTATTCTCGGTATTATTTAACTTTAATATTCTTTATGTAATTGTTTGGTTGAATGCGATTCGGGGTGCAGCGGTTGGACTGATTATAAAAGATTACCATAAATTAAGATATCATAAAGCATCATAGGTAAAGATTCCTTGGTGAAATAAGCCTTCAAAACGGAATCAAATAATTTATTGCTTTAGTTTATCAATGGAAACCGTTAGCACTAAGTAACGCTTTACCTGTAAACAGAATAGCTATTAATGTTGACGTTCTTCTATTATGTCTCTAAATCGGTATCTGAAACCTTGTTATCAATATTATATTCTGAAGAAAAGTGTCTGTATGAAATAAAATACAGAATTAAGATCTCATAGTGTTCTTTGTTGTTAAATCCATCTCTATCACAAATATGGGATTTAAAAAAAAATAGTTAGAACTTTGAAATGTTTCTTAAACTATTTTATTCAAAGCTAATTTATTCCGGATTTTTATTTATTTTAAATCTTGAATGGATGTAAAAAAAAACAGTTAATTTTTCTCAATTAAAAGCTGGAGTACAAATACGGCTGTTTGATATAATCATATTTTGATATTATAAAAAAAAGCGATGATTTCACAAATACTTCTTTAATGTTTATTTATATATGACATATACACAAAGACCTATGAGGGCGATGGAGTTAACTCCTAACGTTTCAAATGACCCGCAACTGAGACGAGGAGGGTGGTCTAGCGTGCCTGTATATGTGGAAAAAAAAACCAGGTACCATTCTACAGAGGACTTGGTTGACCCTAGAGACCAGTCTGGAGGAGAATTCAGCGTATAGGAATCCTCCGATCCGTCTCTGGCAAACGACAGTCAGCACCTTACTACTTGGCTACCAGGACAAAATCTTTGTTTAAACTACAGTTTATTTATCCACACCCTGTAGCCTTTTACCAAAGTTACCAGATACTAAAACTATAAAATATTGAAATTTTAGATAAAGCTTTCTTCTATTTAGGTTCTTTGGTTGAGAGAATATTCATTTTAAGAAGCATTTCTATAAGATAAATCATTAGACTGTTTTGCTCAGCATACAGACAATTTAAAATGTTATAGATAATTAAAAGCAAGACTTTCCGGCACCTTTAATGGTTAAATGTAAACAAAATTTAAATTTTTCTAGTGTTAATTTT
Organism: Thereuonema tuberculata; assembly: GCA_023159025.1. Taxonomy (NCBI): domain Eukaryota; kingdom Metazoa; phylum Arthropoda; class Chilopoda; order Scutigeromorpha; family Scutigeridae; genus Thereuonema; species Thereuonema tuberculata. The sequence continues at coordinate 79,544 of JAFIDM010090790.1, forward strand.
AGCTTTTTACATATATTGGGTTAAACAAGAAAACGAACTTTCTAAGATAGTTTTGATGAACTAATGTAAGAACAATAGAATAAAACTAACAACAACTAGATAACTCTTTACCAACATAATCAGAATATTTCGTATCTTAGCTTAGAAGAGACGAAATATTATGATTCATAATTCAGAATTCATTTACCAAAGGAATTATAAAAGCAATCTTTTAATAAGTGAAATACAATACTTTCGTCTGTTTTTTGATTCGTGAAGTACAATAAGTAAGTTGAGATACAAAATTTGTTAAATAATATAATTTAACAATAAGTAGTTTAATTTAAAATTCATGGAAAACAATAATTAAAAAATAATTAATTTCGTAAAAAAAAGAAATAACAAGCAAAAATATTTACAAGAATATTTCTTTGTTTCTTATATATTTTTAAAATTTATTGAAAGTAAAACTACTAACTTTTAGTAGTACTTATATCCCAGCCAATTTACGAAAATATAGTGTTATATAATTTAACAGAGATATCCATTGGGAACCCTTTGACTTCTTTGAAAAATTTATTTTTAAATTTGAAATAACAATTGTGACATATAAATCTTAATATTTTCATAAAGTTATTTTTATCAATATTGTGATTATCTAAAATAACTTTTCATCACAGAATTAGTCCACTATATCCAAAGTGTCATTAACAGGTATATTAGTGTACATAGATATAATGTCTAAAGAGAAAAGTCTTAATTTTACTTAAATTTATTTCCTTGATGTGATTTATAACCTCCATTGAGCAATTATTAATTATTACATCTTTATGAAAAAGTGTTTTAAAATAGCATTAATAAATCTACTGAGATCTTGTGTGGGAGATCCATATGAATTTATTATAGAGCAAAGCGGTATATTATCTTTCTGGATAAAGTTTAAAAAACAATAATTCCATCAATTATTTTCATTATAAGCGCCTCTGCCAAAACATAAGTAGAGCCTCATCCTAAAATCCACAAAGATAATAAAATCTTAAAATGGAACAAAACACAATACAGATATCTTAGATATGCAGATGACATACTAATTATATGGCATGATACAGTCAGACAATTCACGAAATTTCTTCAGTTTATTAATTCAACTAATAATAACTTAAAATTCACTTTAGAAGAAGAAGAAAATGGAAAGATGCCTTTTCGAGATTTACTCTTAATAAATAAGAATAAAAGCTTATCATATGAACACTGAAAAGAAACTGAAAAGCAATCATGTGCTTAATTTCTATTCGGAATTTAGCATCCCTACTAAAAAGCAATATTTCAGAATAATTTAAAAAGGATATTAGATAATACTGAAGAGAAGTTTATGGAAGCCAAAAATAAACAAAATGAAATATATTTTTGAACGTAATGACTACTCAAAAAAAACTTGTAAATGAAAACTAATAATAAATTTTTTAAAACTTTGATTAAAAGATAAATGTAAAGCTATAACAAAGAAAGATAATATATACAGAAATATGTTGAAATTACCTTTAGATATAAAATTAGACAAATCAATAAAAGAATTATGTAGAAAAAATGATAACCAAATTATATTTTACCAAGATAATCAATTGATAAAGAAAAAGAAAAACGAATTTTCTTCTCATTTTATATGAATGCGATGGATGTCATTTACAAATTGAAATGCAGAGATTGTAATAAGATTTACTTGAATGCACCGGGCGAAAATTAAAAGAAAGAATTTTAGAACACGTTAAGGCTTTTAGTAACAATAAACATGGCATATCTGACTGGGCAGACCACTGCCAAGATAATAACCATAACCGTGATTCTTAAGTTGATATATTACTTCGTATTCCAACTGAAAAAGATAGATTCATGATGTGTAATTAATACTTTTCCTTGCATTAAAAAGGACAGATTCCTGAAAGTTAGTAGTTTTACTCTCAATAAATTTAAAAAATGTATAAGAAACAAAGAAATATTCTTGTAAATATTTTTGCGTATTATTGTTTTTTTCACGTAATTTTTTTTTAAAATATTGTTCTCCATGAATTTTAAATTAAAATTCACGAGATTGTTTTTATAATTCTTTCGTAAATGAATTCTGAGGATAGAGGATATGTTGTATTTATATTATTAATCAGCTGAAGAAGTTTCTTCGCTTAAAAGAGATGAAATATTATGATTAAAATGTTGTTTAAGAGTTATCTAGTTGTTGTTGTTTTATCAGATCAATAAAGTTTTGAAGTTTTCCTATTACAATACAATATATATCTAACGCCTATAAGAATTTATTAAAAACACAAAAAATTGTTTTCCATAATTAAAATTTTAAATTGAATATTCAAAATATAAATATAAGTTTGAAATAATTTACTGAATTTTCGTTTTATTATTATTAATAATAATATTCTAATTTTAGGAACAAAGCTGAGGCACATAGATGAAAATACTTCTATTCGGTTCCACATAACAAAACGAACAACGTTTAAGAATGCCCGCATCGGTGTAGTACGGAATTTTCTTTTAATTGATTTTTTAAAAAAATTATTTAATTACACTAATATTATTACTATACATGCGTGTGTGTACAAGTAAGTATATGTATTTGTAGAAATGTGTGTGTATGTGTTTGCATACATATGAATTCATTTTTTTTTATTTCCGGGACAACCATCATAAATCAAAAAAATATTATAGAAACTGTAAAATGTCATTGTCCTTCAAAGTAATTTCCCTTCAAAGTTAAACACCTGATCTAGCAATCATACACATTTCAATACCTTCCTTGGAGATATTTAGTGGTATCTGTGTCAGTGTTGCTGTTGTCGTCTCAATAATCTCTGCTCAACGTTTGAATCTATGTCCTTTATGGATCGCTTCAACTTGGGAAACTCATAGTAATCACACTTAGCTGCATCTGGAGAGAATGCAGAGTGGGGTAAAACAATATTTTATCTCAATAACTAAATTTATTGTGCAGGAAAATTATTAAAGAATGAAAACCAAAGACTGCACATGAATAAACAAGTAAATCATGCCTTTGAGTTTCTCAACAAACTGCCGTTTCGTCCTTATTAGAGACTCATCAGCCCGATCCACCCTTCTTGACGATAAATTCAGAAAGGAGTGAAAAGAAATGGAAATCAACTCCACTCCCAAAAGTGACTCCCAAACAAAATAAACAACAATTAAAAATAAGTAATATAAAGAACCCATGACCTAACAATCGTTAGGGTACAAAAGATATTTAATTATAAAGAAAAATTAAACCTAAATAAAGGCAATGTAATCAAATCAGCTAAATTTAACGTGCAGGAAAATTATTAAGAATTGAAAACCAAAGATAACATATAAATAAACATCAAGGAGGGTGGTTTGGGCTGATATGCCCCTTATAAGGACGAAACAGGCGGTTCCAATTCCCTTTGTTGATTTATGTGTAGTCTTTGGTTTTCACTTTGTCAATATTTTATCTATTTATATATATACACAGTCGAACCCCGCTATAGTGAACCGTCTGCAGACCCAACAATAAGTCCACTATAACCAATGGTTCACTATATCCAAATTTTTTGAAAAAATATTTTTTAGCATATGACAGTAGTATTGTTGGAAATAGTAATTGCAATAGTACATAATTTCTTATAAATTATTAATTAATTAAATATTAATCTAAAAGAAGAAAAATGTATTTACACACCTAAAACTTGATTTTATTTTTACATTCTATAGAAGAAATTTAGTTATTTTCGATTGAATACAATTCGACTTTAAGTAGAGTTCATCAATTTTTTTATCAACAATTAGTACAGAATCCATTATTTGTCCACATTTTCTGTTAAAAAAAATTTTTCAGGATATTCACAGCCGATTTCACTTCCGAGATAGAAGATGTCAAAATTTCTTCAGCATCGTCTTCTAAGTCTTCTTCAGAATCGTTCTTTTGTTTAACTTCAGATACAATGTCATCATCTGTAGGGGTTCCCAAAGTGCACACTTCGTCATCTCAAGATTCGAAATGTGGAAGGAAGGAAAACACTTGCTACCTCCGAGACTCATGACATTCAATATACTTAAGAATGAAAAGGAAATATGGAGACCAGTATCTACATGTCAGATTTTTGGTCTCCCACATAACATAAAAATAACATTCAATAAAAAAAAAAGCAAGATTCAAAAGAACAATAAGAAATCGAGTCCCTTAATAAACACAAATATAAAATGCAAAAGAAAAAATTCCCGAGCTATCCCCTAGGAGGAGTATGAAAAGGTCGGCAGGGGCCCAAACCGAACAGCACCATGGACCGCCAAAGGCCGTATCCATGAGGCCGGATACAGTTCGGCCCCATCCTCCCCGTTGACCCACCAAAGAAGTCAGCTCGAAATAAATTAAAAATCACTTTTAACAATAAAAAGTAATTGCAATTTTCCGTAACACATTAGATATGAAAAAAAAAATGAATACAGAACTTGGCGGCCACTACCAAGCGCTAAACCAATCTCATAAATAAATATTCAATACAAAAATAACAATACTAGAATTAACAACGTTAAAATAATAATAAATACTTATCATATAACTTCACAATCATGTTCTTCCATAAATTCTTTACTCCATAATAATGACAATATTTCAAATAATCTAATCGATTTTTCTTCTTCAGGTCGAAAAAGGAAGAAATAAAATTATTTCTTTCTTAAATACAAAAACACACAATGAATATAGAAATTCCAAATGACAAACAATAAAAGTTAAACTTGATATATTACATCAATATAAATAACAATATAAATTCCAAATTACAATCGTTAAAGGTTACATTTGATATATTACATCTTTATAATACACTTCAATTATAAAGTAATTATTAAATAATAATAACAATAATAATATATTATAAATGCTGTTTCTTCAGATTTTTCTTGTTCAAGTATTTCTTAAAATTTCTAGGTGACATACCAGAAACTTTTAGAGATTTGTCCTTATTTAAACATTTATTCGAATTTATATTACATGATTCAATAAACAATCTATCTAATTCATCATTGCAATTATAGATTACAGCAATGGGGTCTGGATTGTGATTAAATTTTATTGCGTGATATGCCCAGTTCGACAAATTTTGTTGTTTATTTTTAAATGCTCTAATCTGTTCTGATAATCGTTCTTTTAGTGTTCTTGCGGAACTTTCATAATAAATTTCGTTACAATCCCTACATTGTAATTAGTAAAAGATACCAATGCTTAAAAGATCCTCATTATGTGTTCTTTTGTTTAATTTATTTAATTTGTTGTCTTTAAAATGAATAATTTTTATGTTCTTATTAACACATAATTCTTTGATTTCTTTGTTGATTTTCAATCCAATTGGTAAACATATGCTCGTTTTAAAATCAATTTGATTTTTATTTAATTATTCTTGATTTTCATATTTCTGAAGTAAGATTTAATAATATGTTTGAGAAATGGAATACGATACTCATTCCTATAAAATATAGTTTTCATAATTTCAAGTAAATCATTCCATTTATTTGTGTCTTCAGTATAGTTAACGATTCTCTTTACATTATTCCAAATGATCGCTTTTTTTTTTCTTTTGATGTTAATGTTAGAATGAAAGTTGATAGTGTGTTTACTGTTTATCTGTTTCTCATAGAATTCATACCTTATATATTATTTCTGCTAATAATAGTCAAATCTAAATAATTAAGTTTGTGATCTACATAATAAAGATAATCATAATTAAAAAATAAATGGAATGACCTACTTGAAATTATGAAAACTAAATTTTATATGAATGAGTATCCTATTCCATTAATCGAACATATTAAATCTTATTTCAGAAACGAAAAAAATCAAGTAAAATTAAATAAAATTCAAAATGATTTTAAAACCAATATGTTTCCCAATTGGATTCAAAATCAACAAAGAAATCAAAGAATTATGTGTTAATAATAATATAAAAATTATTCATTTTAAAGACAACAAATTAATTAAATTAAATGAAAGAACACATAATGAGGATCTTTTAAGCACATAAATGAGGATCATTTACCAATTACAATGTAGGGATTGTAGCGAAATTTATTATGAAAGTTCCGCAAAACACTAAAAGAACGATTATCAGAACAGATTAGAGCATTTAAAAATAAACAACCAAATTTATCAGACTGGGCATATCATGGAATAAAATTTAATCACAATCCAGACCCCATTGCTAAAGAAATCTATAAATGCAATGATGAATTAGATAGAATCATGTTATATAAATTCGAATAAATGTTTTAATAAGGACAAATCTCTAAAAGTTTCTGATATGCCACCTAGAATTTTTAAGAAATACTTGAACAAGAAAAATCTGAAGAAACAGCATTTGTAGTATATTATTATTGTTATTATTATTTAATAATTACTTTATCATTGAAGTGTATTATAAAGATGTAATATATCAAATTTAACCTTTATCGATTGTAATTTGGAATTTATATTCTTATTGTATATTGATGTAATATATAAAATTTAACTTTTATTGTTTGTCATTTGAAATTTCTATATTCCTTGTTTGTTTTTGTGTTTAAGGAAAGAAATAATTTTATTTCTTCTTTTTTCGACCTGAAGAAGAATAATCGATTAGATTATTCGAAATTTAGTCTTATTATGGAGTAAAGAATTTATGGAAGAACATGATTGTGAAGTTATATTTATCATCGTAACATATAAGTATTTTTTACTGATGAATTAGATAGATTGTTTATCGAATCATATTATATAAGTTCGAATAAATGTTTTAATAAGGACAAAACTCCAATAGTTTCTAGTATGTCACTCAGAATTTTTAAGAAATACAAGAAAAATCTGAAGAAACAACATTTATAATTCATTGTTATTGTTATTATTATTATGATTTAACAATTATTTTATAATTGAAGTATATTATAAAAATGTAATATATCAAATTTAACCTATTTTGATTATAATTTGGAATTTATATTGTTATTCTATTACGATGTAATATATCAAATTGAACTTTTATTGTTTGTCTTTTGGAATTTCTATAGTCATTGTTTGTTTTTGTGTTTAAGGAAAGAAATAATTTTCTTTTTTCTTTTTTCGACCTGAAGAAGAATAATCGATTAGATTTTTCGAAATATAGTCTTATTATGGAGTAAAGAATTTATGGAAGAACATGATTGTGAAGTTATATTTATCATCGTAACATATAAGTATTTTTTAAATACTTATCATATAATAATATATATATATAAACTCGGTTCATGGCGTCAGGTGCCGCCTTCCGAAAGAATCTGCAAGAACTCCATTCCAGGTCTTCCGGTCAAGGGTCCATTCCTCTTCCAGACTTCTAATCCTCATTGCTTTTTTAATATCATCCATCCAAGCCTTTCGTGGTCTTCCTCGTTTCCTTTTTTGATTAGTTTTGTAATCAAAAGCGATTTGGGGCAGTCTTTCGTCATTCATTCTTTTAACATGACCAAACCAAATTAATTGTTTTCTTTGAAGATCGTCCAAAATGTTTCCTTTTATTTTCATCATTTCTTTGATTCTTTCATTTCTTGTTCTTTCTATTCTTGATACCCTGCATGATCTTCTTAGGGCATCCATTTCCACTGCCGCTAATTTCTTTTTTTCTGTCTCCGTAATTCTCCATCCCTCTGCCCCATATAACAAGATGCTCTTTACAATAGAATTGTATATATTATACTTTCTTTTCCTAGAGATCTCTTCACTCCACCAAATAGAATTTAATAGTTTTATAGCCTTCCTTCCTTGACAAATTCTGTTTTTAATTTCTTGTGAGTCTCTGCCTTCTCTATTAATGTCTACTCCGAGATACCTATAATGCTCACAGCTTTCTATTTTCATGTTATTATTTAGATTTAGGTCCGTCTCATTTCCTCCTATACATAGATATTTGGTCTTGCTAACGTTCATGTATAGTCCCCATTTCTCATATTCTTCCTTAATTGTTATCGTCATTCTCTCTAAATCATTTTTACTCTTTGCAATTATGACTTGGTCATCTGCGAACTGCAGAGTAAACATTGACGTTCCTTTCACATTAAGTCCCAATCCTCTGCAGTTTTCTTTCCAAACTTTTAATGCTGCTTCAACATAAATTTTAAAAAGTGTTGGGGAGATACAACATCCCTGTCTGAGTCCTTTATCTGTTATAAAGCCTTTTGATAATCTTTGACCTACTTTAATCTTTGTTTTTGATTGTCTGTAAAGTTCTTGAATTGCTCTAATAATATTAAAATTTATGTTTATTTCCTTTAATACATTCCATAATTTTGCGATTGGAACATTATCATATGCCTTCGTTAGATCAATAAACAGAAGATGAATTTGATTTCCCACCGCCATTTCCTTTTCAATAATTTGTTTAAGACAAAATATATTATCCATACATGATCTTCCTGCTCTAAATCCACTTTGTTCTTCACTTTCTTTCATTCTTATTTCTTCTTCAAGAAAATCTTTTAAAATCATATAATAATATGCCAATAGTTAATGAAAACATGATAAAATACAAAAATAAAGATATTTCATTAAAAAAGAAAGAAAGGAAGAGATCAAGTTCCTTTATTAAAGACGCATATTTTGAACAAAATTTTAGAATTCCCGGGGCGTGTGTTAGGATATGGCTAATGAATATTTCTTTGAAGTAGAAAAGATTTAAGCCTGTTTCTAATTATAATATGCTGAGGATCTTGGCAATGCCAAAAGAAATAATCATGATCCTCATCTTCGTTTAAAATCACACAATCGCAGTTGGCCTCCTCCCTCAATCGAAATCTGAAGAGATAACTTTTAAAATCGCCATGACTGGTGAGAGATTGTTTGAGAGAGCATTCACCAATCTTGTTAGTGGCCGTCCTTTCTCTGTGTTTTCCCAATGATTTTGCCACGTAGCTGTCTGCTGTTTAACTTTAATAAATCGAGAAAAACTTAAAGGCTGTTAGGCTGAGGACAAGTATACGTAACATTCTCCAAAGAAGGACTGGCTTGGCCTCTCTGTTGTTGTCTTCATTGCCCTTAATTCCCGCATGTGCCTTGGCTCTAAAAAAGATGAAACTTAACGTTATCATTTGCTAAATTATTGATGACTTTAAATGCGTCACTTGCCATAATATTAAGATAGGAGTAATTTTCCACCGCCATCAAAGCGGCTTGGGAATCTGATAAAATGGCAATATTAAAAACAGTATTTCTCCAAAGATCAAGGGACGTGGAAAGAGCTTAAAGGATCGCCCCAAGTTCCGCCTGCAATATAGAACAATCATCAGGTAGATACTCCCTGCAGATGTCAATAGTAATATACTAACCTACTGTCAGCAATTCCCTATTTTGCTTCAACTGTAGTTTAATGAGTATGGAGGGGGGAATTCGCAGTGATTAATTCATTTCTTTTAGGTCTTCCTCAACTTTATATATCTCAGCACAAATAAATAATAAAACAGCTTCTCAATCCAAGATAATCCTTCAAAAATATATTTATTTTCCTGACGGACCGATTTCCTTTTTTTTCTCTTAAACTTTATAAATATGTATTGAAATCCCTAAAAATATAAGTTCATTTGAAATGAAAAGTCTGCTGTGAAATTTCATTGTTAATTCACTAGTTCTCATGAACAATGCTAGACAAGCGAAAGATAACCACTATTATTAGTAACACAGTTAACACTTGTTGAATGGATTAAAATAACAAAAAATAATAGGTGAGGAAAGGATTCTATTATCATAATGATTACATGAGTATAAAATAATGAGTTATAAAATATAGATTTTACTGAATACAATGTTATTCGTTTCAAAGAATACTTTGAAAATCATTTAAATCAATTTATTTGGCTGCAACTCCCTTCCTTCCACTGATCATAAATTTATATTCACTTGATTTTTTTTTAAGTGTTTTGATTTTCAGTTTATGACAGATGGAGATTCCAACAGTTCTGTAGTTTATGACCTCCGTCAACGACTTTTTGTAAAGGACTCATTTACTTACGGAAATGTTAAAGTATATTTATTTCAAAATATGGTAAGAGTTTTCAATTTAAGTATAAGGTGATATCAATATACAGAGCTCTGGGGAGAGAACCAGTGGGTGAAACAATTTAGACTTGGATTATATAAATTTCTAATCCAAGTCTAAAAAAATGCAATAAAAATGAAAATATCCAATAAGCTGTGTAAAAAATATAAACAAATAACGAATAGAAACAAAGTTGAAAAAGCTCTTATTAAAACAGTATCATTTTAAGGCGTCGAATTACAAAATTCCATTCTGATAGAATATTGGCATGTTCAAGCAACATGAGAACCATGACACTTGTCGACGAAAGTCTCCAACCATCCTCACACTTCAGTTTCTATCTCATTCGATGCCTTACGACGCAACTTACGTGCTATGTAAATTTTAACAACTCAGAGAGCCGTAATTCTCCATGTCGGACACTTTTTAAACTATTTTTTTTTATTCCAGAAATCTTTTCCTCATGATTTGGAATGTATACAATCCTTAGCCTGACGTTGTTTTGTATACTGGTTCTCTCTCCAGAGTGAGTTGGAAAGGGATACTTTAATTTGAATCGCCTTGTCTGTTATTCTTAATAGTTGTTCTTCATTAACAAAAATTAAGAAACCTGTTAACTATAAAGAAAAAAAAATCATATTTTTGATATTTTTCAAACATTTGTCAGTAATAATATTTTCTAATAATATTTCTGAAAATAACGAATGATGTTAGCACTATTGAAATTAAATCATTTTTATCCAAGCTTCAAATAAAAACTTGATAACTTGATTCAATAAATTATATGATTACTTTATTATTTTATCCTTAATTGCTTCTTAGACTTAATTATGTAAATATTTACATAATAATAATGAAGTGAAATACATCACATCCTATAATAATAGTTTAACACAAGTTGAAAAGATAAAAGTTTTATAAATTGATTTTCTTCATTTTGTTTTCAGTTTATTATTATCATTCTGTGAACATCTATATTAAATATATGTATGGATCTGATAGATATATGATTAGATACACTTATGTTTGTGAAAAATGCTACAGCATGAAGGAAACATGGAAACGAAGTGAAACTTACAGGAAATGTAAAGCAGGGTATGATATGGAAATAATTAAAATTTGAGAATGATTGCGCATGCCTAGACTCAACAGCATTCTCTGATCTGTCGTGTAACAGCATATAAGTAGAAGACTATTGGTGGATCCAGACAACAGTTTTTCATCGTCAGGGGGCATAACTCGTAAGGGGCATAATTCCACGACAGTTATGCGTGTGTGGAAGCAGTGGACTGACGAGAAGAGAACGAGTCGAAAATCCGGAAGTGCACTACAAAATGTGATGACACCACGGGATGATACCACATCCGGATGGCTGTGACGGACCGTTCAGTTTCTTCTCGCGTGTTAGTACAAGTTGGAACACTGCAATAGGTCTAACATTGCCTGGTTCCACGGTTCGACAGTGTCTGTTGTGCAAAGGACTGCGTGTATGTATTCCTTTGAGGAGGATTCCGTTGGGTCTGAACCATTGATGCCTCAGGCCACAATATGCTCACTAACACACCCACTGCCGTTCAGATTGGCACCATTTCGTGTTTTCGGACGAGTCCCGCTTCAACTTGGATTCCGATGATGGCCTCATATGCATCACACGATATCAAGGTGAGCACCATCTTCCAGACTACATTGTCCAGCGTCAAACTGCACGAACGATAGACGTGATGGTTTGAGAAGCAATTGGATCATAGTCGATCTCGGCTGCTACGAATTGTGGGCACTCTCAACAGCAACCGCTACATCAGAGAAGTTAAGGAGGCCGAAGTCGTACCCTTCCTTCAGCACAATACAAAAGCCATATTCCAACAAGACGACGCCCGATCACATGTTGTCAGAAATGTCCAGACACGATCTTCTTCCCAGGCCTGCATGTTCTCCCGATATGTCACATATTGAAATGTCTGGGATACGATCACTCGGGAACTAGTCGTCATTGACATCCAGTAGCCATTACCGATGAACTGTGGTCTCGGATTGAAGCAGCCTGATAGGAAATACTCCAGGAACACATTCAAGGCCTGTATGATACAATGCAACGGCGTATTTCAGCTTTCATTGCAGGTCGTGTAAGCTTTACACCATATTGAGTTTTTGCAAGTACTGTTGTTGTATTGCTCTGAAATTTTAATCGTTTGTTTATATCACTAATAGTAATGTGGTGTAATAAATTTCCTTCCAAATTCTGATGGTTCCTTCATGTGTTGCAATTTTCGCAAACATAAGTGCATATTTGTAGTAATAGTAAAAATAGACCCTATACACAAAAGGAATCCAATAAAAAAAGCTTAAAAATAATATGTTTCGGGATAATCTCCCATCATCAGATTACAATACAAAAAATAAAAAATCGGAACCTACACGTCCCGAGTATAAATTTAACAGCATATGAACATAAAAATTTTTCAAAGTAATAAGTTTAACAACGCTAATGTTACAACTTTAACAAACCAATGGATTATAACACTAATTTTATGAATCGCTTATTATTACGTCCAAGTCCATTCCTTGTTATAATACTGAGGTTTCTATTCTTAATGCTCTTGACTATGGTCTTAAATGAGATGAAATGTTGTCATTATTAGTTATATTTTCTAAATTTCTTTTATTGTTGTAATCCATTAGTTTGTTAAAGTTGTAACATTAGCATTGTTAAACTTATTACTTTCAAAAATTTTTATGTTCTTATGCTGTTTAAAGTTTTACTCGGGACGTGTAGGTTCCGATTTTTTATTTTTTATATTGTAATCTGATGATGGGAGATTATCCCGAAACATGTTATTTTTAAGCTTTTTTTGTTGGATTCCTTTTGTGTATATGGTCTATTTTTACTATTTCACGGAAAAACACATGATGAACAATTTTAAAGAGTGTATATTTTTTTAACTGTATTATTTTTTGAATTTCTTTGCTGCTGTAGATTCTTCGATTAAACGTTTCCCACAGACCCTGTACTGATGAGTCTTCTTTTGCAAGGTGCAATGAAGAGTGTATTAAAGGACATTTAAATAAAGAATTAGGCTGCAGGTAAGAATTTTAAGAGATTTTGATAATCCTTTACGTATATTTCTTTTGATTAATATTACATCAAATATTATTATAACTTATTTTGATGTCCTAAATCATTTGTTGCATTGGTAAGATATTGTAATAAATTTAACAAGTTGTCTCACATGATTGATTCAACAATTACTTCGCAGTTTCTTCCAATATTTTCCTTTAAAAACTTCATTATTCAGTTTTTAGTATAGTATTTGTTGTTGTTTCAGCTATTCAAAGATTTCGTTGTATATGAAATAAATTTTTTATATTTATTAAATTTACGAATAGCTGAAAGTTGTACAATTCTTTCGATTTATTCACAATGGAAGAGAAAGTAAGAATTTGTAGAATAACATTCCATTTTCGCCTTTTTTACAACTAATTGTCTTAATATTGTTGGGTTAATTCATCAATCATCATCAGATAGAATAATGCTTATTTTAAAATTTACTCATGTGCAAATTTAAAGGGAAAGAACTTAGGATTTTTGAAACATTTTGTTTTATTTATTCATTAATAATGAAGATACAACGGGCATATACCCAGCTACAGTATTTAGTATAAAAGTTTTAATTATTAACCGAAATTTATAAACCAAATGAACATATTGAGTACATTTGAATAAAACACAAAAACGAACACTACAAACCATTTAAGGAAAAGATGAAGTCATCGATTTACAGAAAGGGGAAAACACCATTTAAAATGATATATGATAACCATTAACAGTCGTACAAGTCTGTTCTACCTAGATCTGGCACAATGAAAAATTTTGTCCATTTAACGTACAGAGTAGTAGACCAATTCAACTAAACAGCAGATTACCATCCAGAGATTGGATTATATTGACCTCGTTGAGGTTATCCAATGACAGTTTTCTTCCTTCATTTGCGATTGCATTTTGGTTTCTAAGTAATCCTGCAATCAATGTAGGGCTTTTATATTGAAATCGATGCGAGATAAGAGATGTAATAATACAATAGTGCTGTTATTTCACTAGGAACCACTTATTTTCTAAAAAGCATCTGGAGCACTTTTTCAGTGGTTTTATTTTGTGGCATACTATGAGGTTTTTTATTTCACTGTTTTAATTAAAGTGAAAGAAACTTGTTAAGAGTTTTGGTAAATGGATCAGCTGTCACTTACATCACTGTAGTGCTCTGAAGTTATTGTATGCGGGGACTATCAAGGATAATGTGATGTTTCTTAACACTCCGTCGGTCGCAACTCCTGGACTCCCGAGTTCGGGCGCAATGCGCCTGACAGGCGCCTATTAGAAAACCACCTTTAGCAATTAATTGATGCAATTCTGACGCTCTTAAAGAGGTTAGTGACCTTCATTAGGCTACACAAAGAAAGACTATTTCAAATTTGAATGAAAAAAAACTTGTTTATTACACACAAAATAAGTATTACAAAAAAGACTGAAATTTCAGACCAAGCACCAAATTGCCTTCAATTTTTATTACTCATACAATAATAAATCCTTACAATTATTGACAAAACTCAAAATACAGGTAAGATAAAGTTAGCCTTACTCGGATTTACTGTTGAAATATTAAGGAGTTGAGGTGCATTGACCCACTGAAGTGCAGCCTTGGCAGATCATATTTTCATGGGACAGGTAGATCTTTTGATAACATCTATAGCATTCGTAGTTCGACATTCATCTGTGGTCAGTTTCTGCAGTGGAGTTGATGCATCTACGTCTTTTTAGATGGGGGGAGGGGGAATTCTCCTGCTCATCGAGGGGACGATACCTTTTTCAAGCGGACTAGCAGGCTGCTTGGAATTCCAGTCATCTTAAAACTTCATCAAATGAAAAAAACACGAAAACGAATTCAAACCAACATATTTCCACAAAATATCCTCAACTTTAGTATTTCTCATTGATGAAATGAGCAAAATAAACAACTGTGATGATAAATAATGCAAAATACGAACCTTCAAAAAACGGACGAGTTCGGGCGCAATTGGCCTCAAAAGTCACAAAGGTTAAATCTCTGCTCCGAGCGAATGGCGTTGAAACTGACTAAGTGTATCACAAACATTGTTGAAAAAGACACGAGTATCTGGAGGGAGGGAGCCCAGCGCGCTTTAGCGGCGGAGAGAAGAACTAAATAAATTGTCTTGTGCCTGTTAGGCCTATTGTGACCGACGGAGGGTTAATAATAAAATCAAGCCTTGAGCTTCAGATTTAAGTAGATTTTTATTCATGACCCTTCACTCATCATTCATGAACCTAATTATCAGACAGAGGTTGCTGATCACAGGTCGATGAATCTGGAATGTCTGAAAGGGTTTTGAAGATGACTTCGGAAATTTTTGGAGAATTGATAGAGCTTTGGAAATATTATTTATCCGAACGATGTTATGGTTATTTAGAGATCAATAGTAAATGTCGACAAAATAAAATCGATTTAAGCAGAGGGTGAGGCATATGTTGCAGAAAGTTTAAACCAGCTGCATGGTTTAAGGGTTGTAGCAAATCTGAGCATAAGGCTATATGATGATACACTGATGTTTATGTATCAATGAACTCAACCAACCAAAGACGATAGCTGTTCGTAATATAGAGACATGGATGTGAATTGAGGACATTGTAAATAAATTAGTAAATCCTAGTATCACACCATTTGTTTACATTGTTAGAGTTTCAGAAAGCAGAAGGGATTTCCTTTAATTTGCAATCTTTAATCGACGATTAGGTTTACGAATGATGAGTGAATGGTCTTGAACTGTAATCTGCTTAAATCTGAAGCTCATGGCTTGATGTGATTATTAGGTAAGATCGAATTTTGTCTGCTGGCATTAGTGAATTGCATGAAAATAGTGCTTGGCAATTTGTGGAGTGATGGGTGAAAGAAACTATCATAAAATTTGGGGTAAATGTGTTGTCAAAACAGTCCCTATTGATGAACAGATTGATTCATTGTTTCCGAATATATGAATACAGATGCTAATTTTTCTAATCCTGTTAAAATTGACAATGAGTAACGTGAAATTGTATAACAATGGTGGAAAGGAGTAGCACTGGTTGACATTGCATTGAATGGTGGTATTGTAATGATTAATTTTTGTATTGAATTTTTTTTTTTGGAGATGGATAATTTTTCTTTGTTTTCCCACTTTGTCTTTTTTAAAATTTTTTTCTTTGTTCTGGACCCTTGATAGCTAATAGGGTGTGTGGTTTAATGTAGGAAATACTTATTGGAATTAAGAGAGCACCCCCATTGCATGGTATGCTGGTTTATTCGAGTTTGGAATACAAAGGGCCTGGAAATATCTTGAAATCCGTAGTTTTTGATATAAATAGAGGTACGAGATTATGCAATGAGGTCGAGAAATCGGAGGACGAAACACTGACAGTGTTCTTGGTGATGGGATAAGAAGACTGTTTCCCGTGCAGCCACCAGGGACCAGCCCGAAGAGGTTTATTAGATTGGAGGGAAAAGGATAACGTGCAGAGACGTCATAGGAGAAGATAGATTCTAGTGAGGTGGGAATGTGCCTGCCCAAAGAATATCGGTCGATCGAATTTCGGGCGGAAGAATGGACGTGGAAATAGCGTAGAAACAGCCTATCATAAAGTTGGTGGATTCATTTAGTATTTAAGTTTAATAGAAAAATTGTTAAAAACCAAAGATTGTTATATTTAGAAAACATCAAAACACAATGTCATATTTTAACTGAATCAAATCTTCGATTTTTCGTCTTGTTATGTCTGAATCACCGATATTGTAATCTGCTGAACTTGTTGCGTTATTATACTTTTTTTTAATCTTTGCTGCTCTGTAAAAAATAATTTCTATTTAATCCTTCTTTGAACCTGTCTCACATTTTATTGATTGCGATAGCATGGTTACAGGTGATTTATCTTAACCCGAGCTAGTTTTCTGCTGGACTCTCAAACATAGTCCATTACTACGCCATTGCATCAATAAACCCTAATAATTGTCCAGAGTTGCTTCTGTTCTCATACAACATATCCTATCTTACTTTCCTGCCATGATGTTACCATCACCTATTCCAAGTCCATCCAATTGTTATTTCAATCATTTCATTACAGTTCTTTCACTTCTTTTGCCCAGCTCTTAAAACAAAGAAGCTCTTTTGCCCAGGTTCAAAGAAGAATTAGGTATGAATAATTTATTGCAGAGCAGCAGAGATTAAAAAAAAAAGTCACAACGCAAAAAAATGAAGTAATATCGCAACAAGTTCAGCAGATTCCGATTTCGGTGATTGATTTAGACATAACAAGATGAGAAATCGAAGTTTCGATGAGTTCACTATCGTTCAGTGTGCTAATTCGCACCAGCTCTTGAAACATCGAGGGTCAGCGAATGACTAGCCAAGGAGGGATGGCGAAGTTGTTTACCCCTGCCATTCCTTCAAGCACAAGGTCTTTTCCTAAACCTGCGCACGTTTTATGGGCTACTGGAACTTAATAATGCCAGATAAAAGTAAAGAGAAAGTCGGTTTTGCATATATATAGATGGGTAAGAATATATATGGCGATCGCAATGCAGCCCATGAACGGATAAGTGAAAAAAAAAGTTAATATAATTTTGAGCTAAAGCATAAATTGAAAGGTGACTTATAATAATAATAAAAAAAAATAATAATAAAAATGAAAGTATATTATTATAAGAAAGAATAAAAAACAAATTAAAAAAAAAGCCGTTACGAAAATAATAAAAAAATATCCCGCTGATATTAAGAAAAAATGATTAAGAGAAAAAAATGGAAGTAGATTTACGGATTTGAACCAACAAGCCTCACTTTATGAGTCCCAGATGTTAAGCATCAAACTACAGCTGACAACTGAAAACAAATGATTTCATTTCTAACATTTAAACTAACTGAGGAAATCCAATGAAAATAATGCCAAATATCTAGAACATAGAGAAACATTGGCTCCTGAAAATAACCTATTCCTATGTTGTTTGGGCCAACCTTTGGTTCGGAGTTTTTAGGAGGTACAATGGCAACAACGCCAAAAATCTCGAACATGGGGGGGGGGGGGCGTTGGCCCCTGAAAATACGCCATTCCTCAGTCTTACGGCCTCTGAATGCGATGGTGAAATATGTTTGTCGGTCCAACCTTCCCTCGGGAATTGTTAAACTATTGTCTTAGAATAAAATAAAAGAATAATAATAAAAAGTTAATAATAAGAATAATAATCCTTTTTTTTAACACTTTTCTCAACATCATATATCGATCAGATATTGGTTACTTTATATGATGTGCTGGTCTTCATATCTCCAGTGATTATCAGCATCACATAAACAGATACCCATTACTACAAATCTCATTTGTTCAAGTCAGGTGACCGATTTAGATAGGCCTACAGAAAGTCTGCAGAAATTCAGTTGTCATCAGCCAGTCAGTACTGTGCATTGTAATTGCTTTACCTATTTGCTTGCGTATGAGATGCAACATCTTGCATGAAGACCAGTGTCCATACATTATCTTTTCTGCAAGATTGAAATGAAGGTGTACTGTATAAGAGTATTAGCCATTAGCACAGCATGCTGTACTGAATAGAGCAATCTGGTAACCACTACTGAATGCAAGTAGTAATATATACACTATAGAACAACGTAAAAACAAGGGTTTGGCACACTTTTGTCCTTGAGAATGGAGTATAGTGAACGAAACAGTTTTGCCCTCGAGAATCAAATTTTTGGTACACATTAATTGATGTTGCGAACAAAACATTCTACTCGACTGCCATTTGGTGCAAAAATTCAGTCTCAAAGACAATTTTTTTAGTACAAAAATTGATTCTCAAAGATAAATGTGGCGCACTTTTGTTCTTGAGAACTGCATATAGTGAACGAAACAGTTTTGTCCTCGAGAATCAAATTTTTGGCACGCATTTATTCGATGAGAATCAATTTTTGTTCTAAAAAACAAGGATATACAGTGTCTTTGAGAGTGAATTTTCGCACCAAATGGTAGTCGAGTAGAATGGTTTGTTTGCAACATCAAAAGATAGGTTTGGTGAAAAATTATAATTATTTGATAATGAAGTTTAGAGAAATTAAACATTTGAGAATCAATTTTTGTACTAAAAAACAAGGGTATACATTGTCTTTGAGAATGAATTTTCGCACCAAATGGTAGTCGAGTAGAATGTATTTGATCGCAACATCGAATGACAGATTTCGTGAAAAATAATAATTGTTTGATAATGAAATTTAGAGAAATAAAATATATATAAGAAAATGAAAAAAGCTTACCTTAATTTGTTGTTGAACTGACTGCTGAATTCTGGATTTCATCTTCTACGTAAATTCATTTGCTAAATTGTCGCCCAGTTCTCCATCACTCGAAGAAATTGTATTTGATTGAATTGGATCCGAAATCATGTCAATTTTAGTATAATGAAGTTTAATTATATTTTCTTCTCTATAAATCCGAAAATTATTAATTACGAAATCTCATAAACTGAATGTTATAAGTTCGTTAAGATTTGTGTAATAAGTATTTGTAAAGTCTTCATGAAAAGGCATATGAATATTATTTTGAATTTCGATTCTTTCTAAGATTAACACTTCGTTATTTCCGAAACAGTAATGAAATAGATGCTAATCTCTTGTAAATTTAAATACCAATAAATATTTCAAACATTTTCTATAATAATTGACAGAGATAAGTTTAGAAAATGAAATCAGCGCTAACCACACTGTGTCTAGCTGACCCGGAGTTAGCTAAGTGCCGTGGTTTGATACTTAACTTATAATTATTCCGGCACGTTAAACTTCTTTTATGAATGTTGTTACTTTGAAAAAAAGAAAAGGGTCCTTTAGTTATGACTTCCTGCTTGGTTGACAGATGTTGCCCTTATGTTTTTTCTGAAAACCATTTTGTAAAGAATGAGAATTAGAGAACTCTTAATTTCCTTTAATCGGATACCTTATTAAGTCTTTAATAGGATGATTCGAATCCTGTTAATTATTTAATTTAGTTTGATATGACTTCCTGGTTGGTTAAACGGATGATGCAGATTTTCGGAAAAGAAACCAGATCCTGGTTGTTCAAAAGAAAAAATTCTTTTTAATTCCCTTTTGTTGGTCGGAGAACTAAATTAAATAGTTTCTTGTTGTTCTTTTAAGAATTCAAAAGAAAAAGGCTGTGAAGTTTTTATTTGGCCTTACTTTTACTAGAAAATAAAAGAGATTCTACTCGATAAAATATCTATGTATTATTTTGTTATTATTCTTCATTTAGAGATATATATATATATATATTTAATGAGAAGAATCCGCTGACATAGGTCACCTCTGTGACCCCTTGAACAGCGTTGGACGAAACACAGAAGAAGAAAGAAACAGCCATGCCACTGCCGGGATTCGAACCCAGGTACTGGCGCACTGGTCGCCACGGTTGGCCGCCGGCGAGACCGCACGACCACGCCAGCACGGCTATTTAGAGAGATATTACATTTTCTTTTTTGCAACTATAATGACAATATTTTGATACTCATAAAGTAACGAATTGTTTTAGTAATTGAAGGAAAGTTTATTTCAATGCAAAAATATGAATATCTAATATTAAATAATGTGAAAAGTTAATTTTCATTTGGAATTTTTTTTTAAATAGAAGGATATTATCATTGACTAATATATTTATTATTCTTAATAATGCTTTCTTTATCTTGAGATATTTGATTTTGTATAATCCATTCGTAAATAGATAAGTTTCACTTTGCTCTATCGATTCCCCCAAAATCTCCTGGAGATAAAAAAAATAAAACAGTTCCGTATTTCTTGAGATCAGCAGCTTCTAAAAATCTTCTGAGAAATTAGTGGATGCAAGTTTCTCCTAAGTCAGTCAAGAAAAAATGTAATTGAATAGTCCCAAATATCTAGTTCAATGATGAAATAATATAAGAAAAAAATGAAACAGTTAACGAGACTATTTACTAAATGTTAAAACAGCTGCATAACCTTTAGTTTAAAAAAAAGATCTAATTATAAAATTTATGGGTGCATAATTTGTTAACCAATCACAGAAAAGTTGTAGGATGGTTATAAGGGTCTGTTGTCCTACATTCAAACTGTATATAGTCTCACTAGATCTGCAGAAATTATCCAGTTCCTGCACTGCTGACCAATCTCGTAAGGGAATGATGGCTGTCTCATCTATGATCGAGATTCACTGGGCCGACGAGTTTTTTTTATGTAAGTATAACTTATGCTTTTTTCCCCTTATTGCTGTTTTGTTTGTTATTGAAGATTAACCTGTAAAAGATTTTCGAGATTAATTAAAATGTTTAGTTTGCTTTTTCTTTCTTTTTTTGTAATTCTAGTTAGCTCCTGGAACTCAGCTTCCAGAGCATACATGCCAATTGGGAAGAGGTGTTTTTGTCCAGGCGTGCATATTCAACGAGCGGTGCATATACACATTCGAAAATATATAGAAATTGGGTCTGGTTTGGAAGCAACGAAAGTCGGCATTATCCTGAGTACGAAAGATGCAGCCATTTTACATCAGAGAATAGGACAAATTGCTGACGTATTGAAGCAAGTGGAGATTTCTGGCCAAAACAGCGTAAAGAAGGAATCCAATACAACTCCAGTAGGTGCCATAATTTCTCTTACAGAGGGGAGAAAACTCGAAATTAGATATTCTCAGAAGTCGGGAGTAAAATTTATTTTTACTTATTATGACGCCTCGATCTGCTTGAGCAAGTCGAAACTCTGACAAGATATCTCTCTAAAGAAATTAAGAGCGGAATCGAAGCCATTTAAAAGAAAACATCTTGGAGGACGAAGATGATGTTCCAGCTTCATCATTGAAACGGAGCAGCGTCCCGGCGAAGCTGACAAAGAAACCACAAGGAGTTCGATATCCATGCAAAACAGAGATTCTACAAGGAGCACTGCAGTCTGACAAAGAGCTTAACGAATCGGAGGGTCCGAGAGCATTTTCCAAGATGGACGAAGCAGCAGCAACACAATGAAGAAAAATGAGGTAGGAGGCCGACGTCCACGCAAAACGGAGACCCTACGAGCCTTTGCCTTTCGAAGAAGAGGTGAGTGAAATTGGAGGATCCGAGAACGTTTTCCAAGACGGACAAATGATTACATACTAATAGAAAAGAAAGATGTTGAGATAAATATATTTTTTTTTATTTGCAAATTTGCTTTTGTCTGACTTTGCTCGCTTCTTTTTTTTTATTTTGTATTTTTACAAATGCTTATGTACATAGTAGAATTATGGATTTGAATCGACTATCAACTTCAGGTGTAAATTTGAATCTGTTGGAAAGGGATGATATCACTGACAGCTCGACAGACGTAATTTTAAGAGACAGTTGGAAGTCGGATTCTAGTTCCGACTATGAAATAGTAAAACAAAATAAGGTCTGACTTTTTGAAAACCTGATTCAGATAAAAAATGTTGTACAGCATCCGGTACGATGCTTTCATTCAGAAGCCAGTGAATTTTATGTATTGATGAGGATTCCTACATTTGATGACATCCGTTCGATGAATTTAGAAAAGATTCCAGTAATGAAATTGGTGGAAATGCTCTTTATGTATCTCATGAATAGATTGTTGGGAGGTTTGCGAGAAATTGCGAGAAATAATTGGAATTTCGATTTAAAACAATTCATTCGAACGTCCAGCATGGCTTGTTTTCAGAAGAAGAGATGCATTTAACGTTGATCAAATTATTGCATTATTGGAACGCTTGGCACAGTCCAACAAAGTACTTACTTTTAATCAAGAGTTAAGAGTAAAAATTGTTAAAGTACTTATGCCGGCTGGTGGTAGATATAAGAAAATGGGTAATGTTTCTTTCATCGAGTGGCTCAGAGCAAAGAAATCAATAATTAAAATTAAAAACACGAACGATGGAGCATGTGTGGCATGTGCTTTGGTGGTAGCTATTGCAATTGCTGAAAATGATTCGATGAAAAAAATCCATTGTTCATGGCCGAGCTGTCCAGTTTCAACGTGCATTGGCGCTACATAAAAATGCTTCCATTAAAATTGGAGCACTCACAGGCTTAGGGGAGGTACATTATCTCCACAGCATATTTCAGATATATGTGATTTCGAAAGAGGATGGAGACCAGCCAATTTTTGTAGGTCCAGAGAATGAGTGTAAAATTCATCTGTATCTGTACGATTCTCATTTGCCATGATAACAAAATTAACTGGATTTTATGGAACACCATATTTCTGCATAAAGCGTTTCAAAAAATATCGGAGAAAGAACAGTCATCATTGCACTTTTTACTGTTGGGCATGTAAACATACAGGCAACTGTAATATTGAAGAATGACATCAGTGCGAATTTAGTTGCTATTGGTTTAAAAATCCTCAATGTTTTGAAAATCATAAGGCTCTTTGGTTTTCGAATGGTGCTATGAAACTCAATGTCTGTGAGCAATTTGTGAAATGCGAACGATGTAATAGAGAGAGGGATATGCTCTCCAGAAAAACCCATTTCTACTTTTTCAACTATTGCAACAACTGCAAAATGTATGTTGAATCAAATCATCACTGTTTCATGAAAGTAATCAAACTCTCTAAAATTGCTGATGACGTTAAAAATACACGATTCGTATTTTACGATTTCGAATGTCGGATGGAAGATGTGATTGATAAAGACAAACATGGTGATGAGATCATGAAGCATTCTATGAATCCTTGTGTGGCGCAGATTTCTTGAGACATATGTAGAACTACCACGAGCGAATATTGTTTAAATTGTGCTTTCCAAACGGGGATGAAGCTCGTGATGAATTTTGTAGCTGGTTCTTGAAAGAATACAGTGATGTAGAAGTTACTTTTATTGGGCATAATTCCAAGGGCTACGACAACCATTTCATTTTGCAATATTTCATTCAAAACAACCTGAAACCAAAGCTTATATTTAATGGCAACAAGATATTATACATGAAAATTGGAAAGATTCGCTTCCTCGATTCCTTAGCTTATTTTTCAATTAACCTAGCTACACTTTCTAAAATGTTTGGGATCGAGGATCCATCTATCAAGAAAATATATTTTCCCTATCTCTTCAACAAAAAGAGAGAATTACAACTATGTAGGACTAATACCAGCATCTCACTATTATAAACCCCAATCAATTAAGCCAATGGATTTTCAAAATTTTAATAACATATATAAACTCAAGACAATGTAACCTTGATTTTAGGAGAGGAATTATCTAATACTGTATCAGCGATGTGCAGATCTTGCAACATAGTTGTTTGTATTTCAGGGATTTGTTTGCCAAAGTTACAGGCCATTGTCCCTTTCGAAATAGCTTTACTATTTCTGCCGCATGTATGAAAGTGTTTAGATCCTCTATTTCTTAAAGAAAACACCATTCTCCTGATTTCTGAAGTGGGATTTCGATCTCGCCAACAGTATTCGAAAATTACTCTTCAATGGTTTTCATTAATTGAGTCTCAGAGAAATATCACCATCGAGCATGCAGGCAATTCGAAAGAACGAAAATTGTTGGACTGCAGGTTTGTGGACGGTTATCATGTGCCTACTCGTAACTTCTTCGAATTCTGTGGATGTTTTTTCCACACTACCAACAGAGAGGTCTTACACATCAACATTCACATTGTACTAAGCAGGCACTGTACGAGCAGACATTGGAAAAGGAAAACTCTTTCCGCTCTCACGGTTTTCAGTACGAGAAAATATGGGAATGCCAATTTAATAGATGCTAAAGGAAAAGAATGACCTAAGAGAGACTGTCAAGCAATTCGCGATTGTATCTCCAATTAATCCGAGAGATGCTTACTTAGGAGGAAGAGTAGAAGCGATAAGGCTTTTACATAATGCTAACAGCGATGAAGTTATTAGGTATTTGTATATTCTAAGCCTCTATCCATTCATTTTGAAATATAGAAAATATTGTGTAGATATTTCTCAGATTTTGAACAAGTTTTTAGGAGTACAAGTATATCAAACTTTTGTGGTCTTATGAAATGCAAAGATACACCGCCAAAAGGACTTTTTCATTCCGTTTTGCCCTATCGATTTGAAATGAAATTGTTCTTCCCTCTTTGCCGAACATATCTGGAGAAAAAAAATCGAAAATTAGACGCACTCACGACGATGAGGCCAGAAGTCTTTTAGGAACATGGGTTTCTTTGGAAGTACAGTATGCTCTGGAACGAGGCTATAAGATTCTGGAACTATATCATATTTGGTTCTTTCCAATGACAGAACAATACAATCATCAAAAACGTTCAGGAGGATTGTTTACGGACTACGTAAACATGTTTCTCAAGATCAAACAAAGCAGTGAAGGTTTTCCTTCGAATCGTATCACTGCTGAACAGAGGAAGGATTACATTCAGGATTTTGTTGAAAAAGAAGGGATTGAGTTAGATTACAGAGATATAAAAAAAAAACCTGCCTCTGAGGAATTTGGCCAAGACATGCCTTAACAGCTCTTAAGGGAAACTGGCTCAATCGGTACAGAGAACGCAGACCAAATTTGTAAATGATCCGAAAGAGTTCTTTAAATTGTTAAATGATGATACCAAAACAGTCAGTAGCATTAATTTCTTCAATAATGATAAGATCGCCCAGATACAGTGGAAAGATGATACTGAAGTTCTTTCAACTGGTGGTCATATAAATCTCATACTTTCTGCTTTTGTTACATGCCATGCCTGTTTACAAATTCTCAGTTACATGGAATTACTGAGAGGTGCTTGCATGTACACTGACACTGACTCTGTGTTTTTTACTCACAAGAAGCAATGTGAAGGTCCAATTGTCGCTGGAAACATGTTAGGAGATATGTCGGACCAAATTAAAAAAGATTGTGGCGGGCAATATATGATAACAAAATTTTGTACCGTTTTACCTACAAATTAAGCATTCGAAGTGAAATCCTCAATACCTGATGAACCTTCCTTCATTGTCATTAAAATCCGTGGATTCTATCTATCATATAAAACAAAGAAACATATAGATTTAGCTCTGATGGAAAATATGGTCCGTGAATTGATAAATGGTGATGTGCCGACTGAAATGAGCATAAGAAACAGACACAAGATTGCAAGGACTGATGATAGAAAGATTGTGAGTAAAACCGAAATAAAAAGATAAACAGCAATTTTTGACAAACATGTTATTCTCCTTACAAAACTTATTACAATTCCTGATGGCTTTTGAAAAAGTCAGACAAAAGATATATGCATATGTACTTTAAAAAAAAGCATGTTATACCAATTTTAAAAACATTAATCATTTTATATTCTAAATGGAGGGAAAATCGCCAAACCGGACAATGAATATGCTTTCGCCCATTGAGCCAACATCAACGAGAATTCTGTACAATTGTTTCATCCTTATTATGGAATCATCAGCAGAATACACTCGTTGATGTTTGGCTCGCTGCGTGGAAGTTTTACCCAAAAGCATTCTCGGTCCCGGGATTGGTCCGCCGGGATAAAAAGAATAAAATAAAAAATGATCCTGGAAGATCCAATATATTAACTCCTTG
>JAFIDM010090790.1:116156-160279 GCA_023159025.1 Thereuonema tuberculata
CATTTCGCCGATTTAAATTCCGCTCCAATTGTACTGGTTTTTCATTTGATGCCCTCTCCCGTGATGCACTGTGATCTCTCGGGTTGGCAAATGATATTGGCTGGGAAAAATATTCCACCGTTCCATGTGGAAAACATGGGTTTAACAGGCACATATTTTTTTAAGTCTCACAACTCACTACCATTTTTTATTATACTGCGCATTTCAACACTGCGCATCTACTTTTATACCATTAACAGATGACGTCAGAATTAACTAAAATGTTTTCTTTTTTTTTAAAACTTAATTTCTTCACTTTCAAACAATATTAGATTATGTTCAAGCAAATTTCAATAATAATTCAGATAATAATATTTAGTTAAGTTCTACAGTGCACCATAATCAAACCATATAAAAACCAAAGTAATAAAACTTTCTACAAATAATGATTTACAATGAAATTCTTTCTTTTATAACTGTTACAATTCAAAATAAAGCTTTCTTACCGAAGTGTACAACTTTTCTTCTTACTTTACATTACAATTTTAGAACAAAGTTTCAGTCCTAATCTATAACACAAATTAAACTAGAAATGTCACTTTAAGAGTTCTTATTTGACACAATGGTTAAAACACGGAGAAATCACACACACGTTATTATTTACTCACTCGATTAGCTTTCTCTCGACACGGCTTTTCACCATTCCGCCCTTAACCCTATTCACCTGAGAGAAGCAAACGATAGTCCGCACAGAGTCTGGCTTGGTGATTGGCACTAGTTCGGCAATTCAACACAATAAACACTTTTCACCTTTTCACACTTTATATGTATACGGGAGGGTTAATTCGTCAGTGGATAATTATTTCTAAGTAACTTCTCGCACACACAGTTCTCGGTGTCAGCGGTGGCCTAGGCCCGCAGACCTCATGTGGAGTTTCCGCCCGACGGAAAACGATGCCCCTATCCAGCAGACATTGGGGTGGGTTATCCCTATCCTAATCCCCGATTTAGTCGCTCTCCGTGCTCCGGTAAATCTCCACGCTACACTTCACTTGCATCTTTTAGAATGTGGTGTCTAGTCTTCACTTTGACCTGTTACTGTCCTTTGTAGCGGTGTTTCCGTCGTCTCGGAAACCCTTGTAGTTGCCACAACATTGGCGTCTCACCGCCGGCGTCTTCAGCTGCTGCCCCGGCGTTCCGTGATAAGGCTTTTCGTTTCCGTCCGAGAACTTTCTATTTCGCCCATCCACAGTCGGTAGATAAACTCCGGTCTCCCATCGGTCTTCAATCATCTTCACCCTGGCACTTAACGCATATCGGCCGTTCGGCCGTCCCTTCCCCACGCTCCTACGGGACGCAGGTTAGGAAACGTCCGGCCACCTCGACTTCAAAAGCTCAACTCCTTTGTTCTCCAACGGGCTCTCTAACACTCCTTTCCCGCCGAAATTGACATGTGATGATTAACAACCAATAAACACCTATAAAATCATACCCATATGACACCAACTAGAAAGCTGTTCCATCAATCGCACATCTCTCCCGGGAGTGCAGTTAGTAAAAACACTCACCATCACAGCTGCTCTCGCTCAAACTAATTAACCAAAATATTACTCAAAATACAAATAAAACACACAAATTCCTCAATTAAACCATAGTTTAAATCACAAGAGGAAATCTACTATTTTAACATGGTATAATAATTAATTTGTTATTATTAAAAATATTGACAAACTCGACCATTTAACATAAAACACTCCTTTATTAGTGTTTTTCAATAAACTAAATTTAAATACTTAAAAATCATGTCCGGGGCACTCCGCTCCGTGACAATTATCATCCGAAAGGTTTCCGAGATAGATCTATTCGAATATACAGTTTCAAAATGAATGACAGCAAAGAGATACTACAAACTGCAAAAGCATAAAGAATGTCATGTGGTAGAAAATGGCCAGTTGACACGATCAGATCCTAACCTCTTGGCAAAGTTTCAATTTAATTTGATTGTATATTAAATGTATTCATGTATTCACAATCTGTTCATTTGTGAAAGTTTTTATGTTTTATTATCTTAATTTCCATTTTTCTGTGTGAGTTATTTTATTTTAACCTTCATGCGCTCGCGCGGACGGCAAATTGGCTGTCATTTTGTAATTTTGCGCTCCTTTTTTCCCCGAACGACAAGAGCCGGATGAGAGAGGCACGTATTCTAAAGTTCAGCCTTCCTATGCTAGCTGCCAATGTAAAACAATGAAGTTAGTCGTTTTCGGAGACTCAGTACTTATCCAAAGTCCAGGAAGTGAGTTGACGGCCAATCTGCCGTCAGTTCGAGCGGAAACGCGAATTTTTCTAACGCCACAAAACTTAAAATGCAATTAAAAGTTTCGTTATTTTTCACTATAATTTCGCTTTTTATTTACTTTATAATACTTTAGATTGTGTTATGTTTATCTCTTCTTATTTATTAACAGTTTTTTAACCTTTCTTTCATCATCTTTCTTTCTTCCGCTCGCGCCCTCTAGTTTCACACTTCCGCTCGCAACGACAGCAATTTGGCCGTAAATGATTTTTCACAATTTCCAGCAATTTCCTTCGATCAAATTGCATATTTTTCATATTTACGTTAGTAAATAGTGTCAAGTTAAGTTTAGTTCTAGTTAGCATCTCTGTAGATTTTATATTTTTTTGTTTCAAAAAAAAAAAATGTTATATCGTGTTTTTAAGAGTATTTTTTTTTTAACAAAGATTACTCGTCAAAATTGAGCATACGATATTGTGTTTATGTTGATTTATCATAAATATCCAAAAATATGCAATTTGATCGAAGGAAATTGTTGGAAATTGTGAAAAATCATTGACGGCCAAATTGCCGTCCATGCGAGCGGAAGTGTGACGCTAGAGGGCGCGAGCGCATGAAGGTTAAACTTAAGAGGGAGATCTCTAGCCAGTGCGGGAAAACTATGCCCATTTTCTCTCCTCGGCAAAGTGAAAGCAAAACTTTATGAAATGGCGCGAATAGCGAATCATGACATGATTTACTAAAGTGTTTTGATTGGATGATGAAAAGTGAAACTTTAAAAAAAGGCGGGAAAAAGCTGAAGCGTTGGAATAATCACATAGTCGGAGTTTTGTCACCTTAGGCGAAATATGTAGAGAAGGCATATTGCAATCGAAGTATTGGAGAAGAAGAGGTTAATGGCGAAGAAGGAAGAGGAACAAGACACAGTCCTACACTTCAACAGGGATACCCGGAAACGAGGCGAACTCAGACGGGAGAAAAGGAGTCTCGGAAAGTCTGTTATTTCATAAGGCCGAAAATGACGGGACGACCGAGTGGACTCGGACGGTCAGCAGGCAAAATCTGAAGCACACTGACTTGGAATCAAAACGAGGGGACAAAGTAGGATACTGCATGAAAACTGTAAGGAAAAGCCTTATTTTCTTGTCACAACCCGGTATCGAGAAAACGTTACGAAGGAAAAAGCCATTACGTTCGAACTGATCATAACCCGGAGGGAGAACGATAACCGTAGATCAACTATTAATGCCGGAGTTCATTTGGCCGAATTCGTGCGAACCGTCAATCGTAACAATGCCGGTTTCGAGATCCTACCACAGGGAAAAGGCACTGCTACAAACCCGGAAAGGATAGGTGGAAGCAAGAGAAACATCTTAAAGCGGAAATACCTTTATCGAACATCCAATTTCCGATCAAATACGTAAGCTCGTATTTAGTGTATCTATAACGTTGTTGGACAGTATCGCCAAGGAGAGGGAGAAGTAAAGTCAAGGTACGGAACTGAAACTTACAGCCATTGTGCAGACGAAATGTTCATCTTCTTTGTTTGTTTTTTTCAGGTAATAGTGAAAACTATGTTTTGTATTTAACTTTGCAATGAAAAAGAATTAACTAGAAACCAAAATCGAGGAGAGAAACTCATTTTGTGAGGAAACTGCTATCAAACCATTAACAGTGAAATGAAAGGGGTGAGAACAGTAAGATGAGTAACGAAAGAACAAAGGGGAAAGAGACAATACTTAGAACCGATTTCTCCGAGAAATTGCTGCGTGTTATCGTAAATTCTATTAACAGTGAATTTGTTTGAATAATTGCTTGATTTAGAACCTTATTTATTAGTGTAAAATATATTGTTCTAAAACCAAGTTTAAACGACAAAATATTAGTCTTATTTGTTCCAGTCATATTGAAATATTTTTTTAAACTAGATTCTAGAGGCTAAAAATATATAATATCATTTTGCTCCTAGAAATACTGTTTTTAATCTTGAGAATACATGTATAACACATTTGTTTTGGAGTGGGGAAACGAAGATACGGCTGATGTGTGATTCTCTCTAGCGGAAAATACCATTAATAATAGGGAAACATATTTTATTATTTGTTGCCTATGCTATTGTTTTTTTTTGCTCTAGTCAATATATCATTCCTGATAGGATATATTTAAACTGATTATCTTAACAAGTTTTTTTTTCGAGAAACAAGTTTGATGTTTTGCATATATATAATTACTTACATAAAGTAATAGTGTTTCTTAAAAATAAACCATAGATTCATTAGTTGAATACATGTAATTAACAAGACAAAAATACATGTTTTCAACTAATGAATCTAACAAGACAAAGATAATATACAATTTTCCTGTCATAAAATTGGTTTTGAGAGGCACAGACTGGTTGTTCCTTACCTTGAAAGTAGAAACTACCCTTTGCTCTGGTGTAGGATTGGAGGGGAAGATTACGAAAATTATATCAACCCTTTTTATTTACTTTTATCTCCTACTGGTTATTCATTTATTGTTGCAATGTACAGTAGGCTCGCGATTATCTAGATATGTCTCCCGAAGTCTGACGGAAAATGTGGGTCCAGCATCCGTTTGACTAAGATCCACTAGGGAACAAATTCTTAATTGTACTACTGTGGATATGTATTGTTGCTTTTGACACTAACGTCAGCGGAGTATGAAGGGAAAACACGCTGCTAAAATTAACCCTTCTCATCTCGAAAGACATCGTGTCAAGAAATGACAAATAAATAAAAAATATCTGAGCTTTCAACAGTGAGATTTTGGAACGGTCGTTTCGTTGTTTTTGTGGACTCATCAGCCAAACCCAGTCACCAGATTAAATGCTCAGATAGTTCAAAAGGGATAAGGGGGAGCACTCCTTCACCCGACAGTGCTCCTCTTCAGAAAAGAATACATTTAAAAATAGAAACCAAGCACTGTTTCTAATATTTATTGGCGAAGTTACACATTTCTTACAGTTTATAATAAAGTCTCAAGCATTTAACCGCCAAAAACAATGCATTTCTCAACTCTTGTGAAAACAACAAAACATGTTGATTGACTGAGTTCATCGTGGCGTTCCTTTATGCTCGCAAAAGCATCCATTATGTAAACGAGCAATTCATCTCATGTATTCACTCTACGTCTGTGCACTTCATTCAACCCTATAAACAGAAATCCAAGGGGGTTAGGTCTGGAGATCATAGCCTCGTACGGCGGAAGAGAAGGAAAACAATGGCCTACAGGAGCAGTGACAATTGAACGCTAAATTTCAATTATCTCGGAAACCCTTCGGAGTAGAACACTCGTTCACAGGAACTTCCTTGCTTAAAATGACCGATACTATCACCTTCCAAAATATTTCCCTTTCCTCCTGAGACATCCTGTTTATAATTTTTATCTTTTATTTCGATTTGTTTTTTTATTTCGGTCTGTGTGTGAAATATTTACACAGCTTATCCTTCCGTTTCATTTCGGTGGGTTATCGTACGACGTTGTTTCCTGTAAATTTGCCGCAGTAGATTCCTAACGGAAGTTAATGTGGGTTCCAGTCGGTGAAGTTTGCTGTTGGATCCCGTTTGCTATGTAGGCGGTGCCTTGGCCGTTGTGATGTGCTATAGTCTTCATTACGTTTCTTACTTCGCGAGTTTATTTTTGCAGATTTATATAATTTCGTTATTTAAAGGAGTGTATTCCGCTTTATTGTATCTGAAGATAGCTTGGAGCTCAGTAGTTGAAATCGATCGTTTTCATTTGTGTAGTAATTTTTTAATTTTAAAGAATTCTTCTTGGGTTTCCAGCCAAGTAAGAATTTTGAATTGGTCCATGCTCTCGGACGCCGTCATGGAGTCGATCTTCAAGGAATGAGAAGCGAGATCACTATAGGCTTTTTAAATCGTTTGAGAACCGATCTCTGTTGGTGGACTGTGAACCAGGGTGGAGATGACGGTGTTGCTTTTGGACGGATGGTGGCAGCTGGAGGCATTCAAATATCCATCGGTGTGAGTTGGTTTGCGGTACACATTATGACCTACTGTTCCGTCAAGTTTGCATCGGATGAGGATGTCCAGAAAAAGATGGGCGACATCTTTTTCCGTTTCCATTGTGAAGGTAATGCTGGTTGTCTACCATTGTTGGGATGTCTACTATATAAAAAGGTGTGGAAAACCATTAGGGACTCACGACCGTGCGTCCAAATGACGAAAGTGTCATCGATGTAACGAAAGAAGGCGGAAGGTTGGAGAAGTTTTCCATGAAGAAGTTAGCGATGACAGGGAAGAATGGCAAACCCATCGCCACACCATCAATTTGCTCATTGAACTGGCCGTTGTACATAAAGTAAGTATAGATGAGGGCTTGCCTAAAAAGGACAGTAATGCCCGGAGGGAAATGAGAAATCAGTAAATGAAGGCAGCCATGGAGAGGAACTTTGGTGAAAAGGGATACAACGTCAAAGCTGACAAGTAGATCTTCAACACTGGAGAGAGCCTATGAATGATAGTGAATCCTTAAAATGGTTAGGGCGCTTCCCTACCAGGGCTTGTAGCAATGTAGTGAGAATCTTAGGAATTGGCGCTAACAATACGTCTCAGAGGGATGTCAGTTTGTGAATTTTAGGGAGTCCAAAGAGGCAGGGTGAAACACCCAGCCCATGATGATCTCACTTTTGATTCCCTGAAGATGGACTCAATGACGGCGTCCTAAAGCTTGGACAACTCCGAAATTCTTGCTTGGCTGGAAACCCGAGAAGAATTCTTTAATCTTCATCGCCACGACAGTTGAAGGTCTTAAAGATTTAATGTTCTTAGTATGTTCGAGTGCCGTTTCACATTTTATACAACAACATATCTTCACATTAAATTTCTTTTAATTGACAAAATCTATTTTCATCTTTATAGAGCTGTTATTCAAGTTGGTCACACAGAAACTTCGAAATAAGGTCAAAAGGTTGACGTTTTATTATGTTGCATGAATTCCAACCATACGATATGAATGAGATCAAGGAGGCGAGTATTGAAAGAATTGACAAATTAGAGGCCAAAATTATGACGAATAATCAATAAAAAAAAACAATATGAAACTTAAAAAGAGTAGAACATACTCCATTGACATTTCAATAGCGCGACAGAGCACCACACATTATAGAAATCACTGACATTGACATTATTAAAGAGGTTTGTTCTATCTTTTAAAAACAAGTAAAACTAATAAAATTACTAATGGGAAGTAAATGAAAAGTTTTCAGCATCTTCCGTATTTTATAGATTTCTTCAATCGATTGCCATCTTTTCAAGCATTTAGAGCCTTCCCAACTGCTCATCAACCAAAAGCTTCCCCAATCGGACCCATTGTCAGCAAGTCTTTCACGTTTTTTTTCATGCTCCCATCATTTTTTTAAAAACGCAGTTATAAGATCCTTTATCTTTGTTACCATTGCATAAATACGACTGGTTTTTAGTTTATTCAATTGCTTTGGGTTTGTTTAACCTTTTAGATATGTTGAAGTTCGAGAATCCTATTTTCCAGTTCACGTGTAACAATCAAATGCTTACTTAGCTTTACTTTAAAATTTGCTATTTGTGGATCAAAATTTCAGATATTACAGACGATTTCAATTTATTTTTAATAGCTGAAATTTTACGGTACATACTACAAAAAGTTAGCTTAATGGATTGATTCCCAAATATTTATGTTACAAAATATAATTTTTATAATGATCATTCTAATAAGTATTTTAAAAAAAGAAAACATCATATTTTGCAATTCTTTACAATTTAATTATGATTTTTTTTAGGTTTTTCTTTATGGAAGACTCTAATCTACCTGACTGCGAAACTTCTAATGAAGCTAGTAAAGCATATGATTTAGCCAAAAAGATAATGGAAACTTCAAGATGCAATTGTCCTCTTAAATGTGAAGATTCTAACTTCGAAATTTTCAGCACTTTCCTACCTTCTGACAAAACAACAACTTTAATTGAATTTGTTTTTGGTCCAAAGAAAATACTCATTACCAAAGAATATCAAGACTACACCTTTTCTCATTTTGTTAATGACATTGGAGGCTGCCTTGGATTACTTCTCGGCATATGTATGTTAACATTCATCGAGATATGTGAAGTCATAATTTCTTTTGGGCTACTGGTGAGTATTTCAATCAATAGTCAGCACAGAAGCTATATCAAAAACATTACACAGTATTATAAGAAAAAACTGAATCTAAGAAAGTTGCAATATTCAGAAATCCAATTGATATTTAACGATGAAGAAATGTTGTAAAAGAAATTTAAGTTTTCCAAAAAAAAAAAGAATGCATCAGTTGTTGCCAGAAAAAAGGGAAATATATAAACAGAACATACAAGGGTCCTTTTTAAAGTCAGTCTGTTTTTCAATTAACCCAAAACTAGTAAAGACAGTGTCAATTTTTTTTTCATTTCATTCCTGAAATATTAAGCTATTTTTCAACAGAATTTCCTTGTTTGTTCAAACACTAATCACAGCGTTCTGTCAGTTTTTGTATGCCGATGTCGTAGCAATCAGCCGCCTGTGAAGACAATCAGGATTCAACCGCTGTTTTCCCTTCTTCGTCTGCTTCAAACGGTTTACCATCGAGAAACTATTTCAGATAGCACATTTCGGGAAATTCCAATGACAAAATCGAAATCGTGCATCGCCTGTCTTCATGAATTTTCACATTTAATGCGCGTACCAAATCGACTGTGATTATAGAAGGTCGTCCCGACTGTGTTTATTCATGAACATTTTCCCGCCTGTCTTTGAACAATCTCACCCATTTCCGCACTTTGCTGTCACTCACTGCATTAGGGCCTTACCCTTCTCATATTTGGCGATGAATGCTCGCTGCTATACATTCACTGCTGTCAAAAATCGACTCTCAGACCGAATTTCACAGTTGGCTGGCCATTCTGTTGTCTTGAACCTTTTAACCTCTCAGTGTAATCGTACAACATAACGCCAC
The DNA here is from genome assembly GCA_023159025.1 of Thereuonema tuberculata. NCBI lineage: Eukaryota > Metazoa > Arthropoda > Chilopoda > Scutigeromorpha > Scutigeridae > Thereuonema > Thereuonema tuberculata. The sequence goes on from JAFIDM010090790.1 coordinate 125,416, forward strand.
AACGTAAAATGGCATGTGTTTGTTCGCAAGGCATGCCGGTAGCTGCCGCGCATGCGCATTTCAACAGGAGCACGAAATTTACTGCGCTAGAGCAAAACGGACGTTACTTAAAAAACAATCCTCGTATAAGTACCAAATATTGCTCACATAAAGACAATTTGTAGTTTCAAGGTTAACTATGTTCACATAAACAACAAAAATACCTCTCATGTTTAGCATTACGTCCTAACCGATACACAGAGTGATTATAGTTAAAGTTTAACTTTCAAAATACTGTAAAAAAAGAACCACTGCTTAGAATCACCTGAAATTTGAACTGAATATACTCGAAGAAAAGGGAAATGGTATGGCATAAGAAAAAAATAGTTCCAAATATTAGCAATAGATGGCGCTTTAAGCGTCATGACGTAAATGGGTTCGGCTACAAGTGGCATTTGAATCGCAATATGACGGCTATGGCGGGAGTTGCACGTTAAACCAAATGTTCAATGTGCATCACTGTATCAACAGCTTCCAAGTCATTCAACAGTTGTGCCACTGTTAGTTTCAAACCCATCCACCACGGCAAGGTCGTATCACATCGGATGGGAAAAATCGGTTTCAGGTTTCTGATACAAGTATCAGACGCCTTATATTCCCGGTTTGTCCGTCCGTCTGTGAACAAGTAGCATTAAAATCTCATTAAATTATCATTAACCACATCAATCCCAACAATTGCGCCTTTTGCATTTGCAACAATCACATTTATAATACAGCTCTGTAACTCGATATAATTAAGCTATTAAGACAGATCCAAGGTTCTCAATGGTACCATTGAATCAAGGGTACTCACATTGGATGAAATATTAGTTCATTTTGTCATTCCATGTTGTTCCCATGAAATTTTAGATCTAGACAACTGAAATTCTAACAAAACATATGTTCAAATAATTTTGTTACCACTGCATCCATTTTGATGAAATTTGGCATACTTACTCAGTTGTTTACGCTGATTTCGAAACTCAAAACCATTTTTGCAGCGGAAGCTTCGTTCACAAGTTAGCGCAGTATTTAAATTACAATTACTTAATATTTGATAGTTGATAATAAAATAATTTTTCAGATTTTTTTATGCCTGTCGTCTGACAGGTTTTGCTGCTAGTTAATGGAATATTTCAACATAAATTACGCATCAGAAGCTGTTGCGAAGCATTGTGACTGGCTTACTAATCGCTATTCCTACCTTTTTAATTGTCTTGTGGCCAAAAACCGCATAAAAAGCAACAATGAAATTGGTTTTAACTATCGCGAGACTGATGCTACCCACACCTGCACGCTGTTGAAGTGTCCGAATGACGTGGTTGCACAAAAGACTCTCATGCGTTTACCATTGACGGTACATTTAGCAGGACCCGCAGACCTATCTCCTCGAAAAAATGACCTTACGATAAACGCTGGCGTCAACCCGCACCACACAATTACATTTACAGAAGGCCGCGCGGTTGGCGTTGTCACTACGACATCGGCCTCTCACCTCTGAGTACCGGATTCGGTTCTCATGTGGGTTTCGTGATGGTGATGGTGGACGATCCGCGCTGGGCAGGTTTTCTCGGGGTTCTCCTGTTTCCCCTGCAAATCTCCCACCATAATTTCTCAGTCTTTCTCTCCATCAGTCCTTATTTCCTGTGGGATAGTACAACAGATCTCCGGTCGTAGTGCTTGGCTTCTCTGCCACCCACATTCACTACATAACATAACATACGTTTGCAGAATCAAGAGGTACTGTTTCATGTAGGAACGGATTATCTACACCCACTTCCAAAAGTTAGGTACGCAGCGATAAAATGCGAAAAAATAGACAAGTACTGCTGTGATTGACATGAAATGCTACAAGTAAGTAGCTCTATGTTTATTCATGAAACAAAACAAAGAATTACATACAGATATAAACAAAATATTGAATTTTCATAAATTGTAAAATGACATCATATTTGCTTCATTAACAAAATGATGTTTAAATTCAAAACAAACAATAAAAACCGACATTAATAGGGTATGTGAGGACCCCTCACCTGCATACAAAGTTTACAGCGTGTGATCATGCTTGTTACGAGGTGATCAACCACCGCAGAGTCCAGTAATCGCCATTCCTCCTGTACGGTAGTTTCCAAATCTCTGAGAGTGGGTGGAGGTGGGAAACGTCGACATACAGCACGGCCGAGGGCATCCCAAAGATTTTCAACTGGATTAAGGTCCGGCGAGTAAGCCGGCCACTCCATACGCGCAATACCCTCACTCTCGGGGAAGTCGTCAACAATGGCAGCTCTATGGGCACGCGCATTATCGACCATTAAAACGAAAGAAGGACCAACTGCTGCAGCATACAGATTCACAATAGGATCTAGGACTTCATCTCGATACCGTACAACCGTCACAGAACCTCGACTGTAGATGTGCAGGTCTGTGTGAAATCCCAATGAAATCCTGGCCCAGACCATGATGCTTTCACTTTGCATGATGTTCGGTGATGTTCTGGGGCCGATTGCGTGTGTCTTGTTCCCTCAGACCCTTACACGCTTATCATAGGATCGTAGGGCAAATCTGGACTCATCTGTGAACATAACGTTTTCCCAATCAGACATAGTCCAATTCAAATGCTGGCGGCAGCACTATAATCGTGCCCCTCTGGATTGGACGGATAAAGGAACACAAATTCGTGGTACCCGGGCGTACAGATCATTTATATGTCGCCTTCGACGAACAGTAGTGGCAGATTTCGTCTTACCAATGGCCGCTACAACCATAGATGTCAGACGTGAGGAGGTGATCTTCGATTCCGCTTGGCTACAACCGCAATATATTGATCTTCCGCGGGGGTCGTAAACCTTGGACGACCGGCTACTGGTCTTCGGACAACTGTTTGGCTGGTTTGGAATTGATTCCATTTTCGTGAAATGACGAAATAATGAACGCCGAAGAAACGAGCCACATCTGTTATAGACTGTCCTGCTTCAATACATCCGACAGCCCGCCAGCGCTCAGAATTCTCCATTCGTCTTCTGGAAGCCATAGAAACACGTCTAGCTTGATAACAAATCGTACGAATGTTCTAAACACCTTTTATCAGCACTTACATGCAACTCCTGTAACCCTTCACAATGCCAGCTTCTTATACGACTGCCTGTTTTGCATACGACGCGAAACTGTGATTGGCTGTTACCCATATAAAATGCACACTTCCTTCTTCCTTTGCAGCAAATTTCAGTTGCTTTAATTCAGATTGTCTAACGGAAATTAATATTTTTTCCTCTCCGTGCTTAACTTTTGGAAGTGAGTGTACAATTCTGAATATTAACATTTCCTTGGAGATGGAAATGGGCTTCGTCTGTTCGCAAAATGTTCCATGGCCATTCATTGTCCACTTACATGCGAGCAAGAAATTCTAGAGCAAACCTTTCCCTTACTGGAAGATCAGCGGGAAGCAACTACTGTACATGGGTAATTTTGTGTTGATAGCAATGCAGGATGTTTTGTAAATTTGATGCACCGTGCTCACAGACATGTGAAAAGTTCGTTTGCACGTTTGCACGTTTGCACACCACCCTCATCTCTTCATGGACTGCTGTGGCCACATCTTCTACTGACATCGAAGTAATTGGTTTCCACCTTCTGCCAGATTTCACTTGAAAAGAACTTGTCTCTTAGAATTTCTTCATCGTTTTCTCCAGACCCTAGGCAGACATCGAACCACAGCCTTTTTTCACACCCTTTACTGCTCGGAGCTACACACCCTTTCTTCAGAGCCACTGGTGCACAGTCACCGTTCTTGTAAAGTGCTTCACAAGCAGAGCGCGAACCTTTATTGAGAGAGTCATGGCGAGCTTCTCAGAAGCAATATGAGGAAAATGTCATATACCCGCGTTTTCATAGCAAATACAATGTATTGTGCATATCACACGTCTTGTATTTTGCATATTATGACGATGAAAGCGCCAAATATTGCTAACATTTGGAACTACTTTTTTTTCTAATGCTCTACCATTCCCCTTTCTTCGAGTATTTTCAGTGCAAATTTCAGATAATTCTGAGCCTTATTTCTTTTTTTACAGCATGTTGAAAGTTGAACTTTAATTATAATCACTCTGTACTTTATAGTTGGATATGAGTGTTTGAATCATCAAACGCATTGGAAACAGTAATAGATTTTGAAATTTTAGAAAAAAAATATTCCAAATTGCATAGTTAGAATAATGAGCAGTAATTAACAGAAATATGCACTGAAACAAACATTGTTTGAATTAACCATGTGAATATATTTTGAGAGCCAAAGTAGAAATGTTTATCAGAATAAAATATTCCCACAATAGTTATAATTAATATGTTGATAAACTTTTTTAATTACTTCTAAACTTCTAAAATAGACAATATTTCTCTTCCTTCAACACGAAGCTTCTTCAGGTTTTTTTTGAGGACTGGAAAAGAAACTTTTCTTTTTCCTCATACAATCCGTTAAAATACACAGTAAGAGTTTTACATCATTTTTGGAAAACAATTAGATTATAATAACAGCATTTATCACATAATATTATTTCAGAAATCAATTAAATATTAGTTATAGCATCTATCATATATTATTTGTAGCATATATTACAGTAAGAGTTTTACATCATTTTTGGAAAATCATAAGATTATAGTACAGCATTTAAAAATAGTAATAATTATTGATCTTTCATCATATTATTATTAAAAATTTTTCTAAAATGTTCGTAACCAATTTCACTAACCTTTGAAAATTTATTTTTATTAAAACATTGTAGTAATTTTATTAAACATGATTCGATCCTTATCATCTTCTATTTGGAAAAGAATATCCACTATAGGATCGGCATTAAGCCTGTGACCGTATAGTGGCCAGCCCAATGTGAAATATTATGCCTATTATTCTTGAAAGCACTGGTATGTTCTAACACTCTTAATATTCCATCTGTGCGACCATAATAATTTTAATTACAATCTCTACATTCTAATTTATAAATTACACCAATTTTATTCATTTTGTTAGTTTCATCACTTTTTTTTTATAAAATTATTTGCTTTATGATGTACAATTGTAATTTCATTTCTTTACTTATTTTTCTAATTGCTTTATTGGTTTCTATTCTGTATATTTAGCGGATTCTATGAGAAAAAGAAAAGTTTCTTTTCCTGTCCTCAAAAAAAAAAAACCTATAGAAGCTTCCTGTTGAAGGAAGAGATATGTTGTGCATTTTAGAACAATTAAAGAAGTCAACATATTAATAGAAATGTTTAATTTTCTTGACGTATGATTTTAGTTTTTTATTCGTCGTCTTCTTCTTTATCTTCTGCTTCAGCAACTTCTTCATCTTCGGGAGGAGGAAGTGGTAGCAGTAGGCACACAATGGCGCCTCCTTCATGGGTGGGACAGTTTGGTTCAATGGGTCCCTTTGGCTCATCGGGAGCCAATCCCAGGGCCCTGGAGAGGAAATGACACAGGACCAAAAATGTCAGAAACATGGTACCATCATGGTCTAATATCCTCAAGAGAATGATAAGTGTCTAAATTTTCCATGTAAATGAAACCCGTCGCTGATAATCGATAAGTTAGGCCCAGCACCATGTTTCTGACATTTTTGGTCCTGTGTCATTTCCTCTGCAGGGCCCTGGGATTGGCTACCGATGAGCCAAAGGAACCCATTGAACCAAACTATTCCACCCACGAAGGAGGTACCATTTTGTGCCAACTGCTGCCACTTCGTCCTCCCGAAGGTGAAGAAGCTGCCGAAGCAGAAGATGAAGAAGAAGATGACAAAGAATTAGAGTGTATTGAAGAAGATGAAGAGGGAGAATGCATCGAATATTAGTTTTTTTGTCTTTCCTTTTATCACATTTTTCGTGTATCCACTTAAAACATATTTTGTACTTCAACCAAAGAACGTAAATAGAGAAGGCTCACTTCTCCTTATTCATGTTTCACTCAAAACGAATTCACTCTCGGCCATAGTGGTGGCGCAAAGAACTAAATCCGGAAATGATTGATTGCGCATGCTCGTTGCTCGATGGATGTCAGCCATTTGTTGTAATGGATCCATTTTTATTTATCATCGACAGTTTTTAACGTCGTTTAAGTTTAAGAAATAATACTTCACTATTTCCTGTCGTCATTACATTTCTCATGGAGAATAAACCACCAAGATCTGTGGAAATGGAAGAATCGACCAAAAAGCAGCACATTTGAACGGGTAAGTCAAATTTCTGTTAATATGTTCGGTAATCGTTTCTTGTTTATGATTAATGAAATAGTAAAAATAATTTTTTGAAATAAAAACATTGTTAGCTCTGTTAACTGGCTGTGATAATTCGTTGAATATGAAATCTTTGTAATTATTAGATAATCAAGTCACGCAGTTAAGTCATAGATCACTTATTATAAAAATGTAAACAAATCAATGTACTGTAGGCCTATTTGCATTAAAGTGCAGTTTAGCCAAAGAACATAAAAAAATACTTCTTATACGTTATTTGGTTATTTAGCTTCTCATTATAGAAAGGCTCTTTTTCACAGTGAATCGAAGATATTTAAAAATTAGAGATTATTTTTCTGTTATAAAACATTAATGTAGCATTAATCAAATTTTATAAAACAGTTTCATATGTAATTAAGGAACCCAAAAGGTTCTAAATTTAAATACAATACTGTGTCTTAATTTTTGAATATCACATTAGCATGAAAGTTGAAGTTTACTATATATTTTAACCAAAGAATATACACTTTAGTCTATAGGCCTTTTAGGAACATTGAAAACATACTAAAAAAAAAATTAGAGTATTCATGAAAACATACTGCTTAAAAAAAATCACAAAAATAAAGAATTTGAAATTTTAAAAGTAAGTTGTATTTTGTTCAGGAAAGATTAACCGAATCTATATCTTTTGATTGTTTTTTTTTTCAGTAAAGAAGTACTGCAGTGCAGTAAAGAAGTACTCAAACAAATGTGTTTATGGTGCCAATTCTGTTTCCCATGCGGATCGGAAATTCTTTAGAAGTCCCAAAAATTGAGAATAAATATTTAAGTGTGTAATATGTAAATTTATATAGTTTTTTGTTTTGTTTTGTTGGTTCTTATTCAGTGAAGAATAATGTACTGTTTCACTTGTTTATCAATAATTTTTATGTTACTTATACCTAGCTTCATTTGATATTGTAATATATATATATATATATATATATATATATATATATATATATATATTATTTTTCATTTTATTTAAGTAAATAAAAAAAATTGAATTGTTAATATTGGCTTTTTCTTATTTTTTCATAAAATTCATATAACTGCTTTTAAAAACATAACAATAAAATAGAACATTTTTTTTTGAAAATTCAGAAGACTTTTTTTCTAAGAATAATATTTAAATAAAGTTTTATTTGTTTAATTTAAATTGTATAAATGGTCAGTTTTTTGTTTATTTTGAATAAGTCTTAAAATGAAAATAATAATTATAAAATTTTTTAATAAAGTATTTCATATTGTAGAAAGTTAATTAACATTTTTGAATAATAAAGTTTAGCTTCAGTACAATATTAATTTTTATTAAATAATTAATTTTAATGAATTATTTAATTTAATAAAGAAACTCATTATAAGAAACTTTAGTGAAGAACCAAGGAAAAAATAAATAAATTAAAGAACTGAAACTACTAGGAATTACTTTTATCAAAGTAAATGAACCCAACAATGGTCCTTCTATTGTCGCTGCCTCTGAAGAGAAGAATGAGCTTCACTGTAGGACCTCCAGAGTTTGGGGGAGCCACCGTCGCCTATTCTACATTGATTCTATGGAAGTTTACGTTCTTCTCTATTCACGTTCTTTGCTTCAACCATGAGTATTATTTGCAAAGAAACCATGGAAAATTGGTCACTCGTCGTTATAAATCTCGTATTGTTGTTATTGTCGCTAGACTTAAATTAGGTCATCATTATCATCAGAATAACTATCTAGTGTGGGCTCTTTCTCTTAATATTCTATCTGTGCTTTCTTCTCATATCAGCTAACGTATTTTGAGTTTTCTTATTTACTTACTTCGATGGTGGTGTCTTCTGAGCTTTCTTTTCCAGTGATTCTTGAATGGAGAACTAGAAACGAATGGATCTTTCCGCATCTTTGTCAATCTGGCAAAGAAGGAGTTGAAAAAATTGTCTCTGGATGATATCGATTGGGGGTTGATATACTATGCTGCTCGACCTGTCCTTCATCAGCAATGGTTTGTTTAACGAATAGAAAATCAACTTCTGTGACTGTGTTCGGATTATAAAGCAAAATTTCAGTTGTTCTAAAGTCATTCATAGCCACTTGCATTTTGGCAGCTTTTATACAAGTCTTTCCCAAAAGCTTAGCAATTTGGAAGACTATGACTGATCCCAATGGATCTGATGACAGCCACTTTTTTATCTCCTCGGCATAATTAATCTTGAAGAGCTTCATGAAAGATTTGTTCAAAGTTCCAACTGAATTGTGGAATGTGACGGAAGAAACAAAAACTATTAATACGAGCATTGACATCAATGTTTCGTATGATGCCATACGAAAAGCCCGTCAATGTTATATAGCCATCTAAAATAAAAACTATTTTCTTCCTTACTAGGTTTTTCGTGAAGGAAATAAAATGCTTTATTAAATAAAATGGAAAAAAATAGGCCACTCTTTATGCAGCCTGACAGTTGGCATCTTGCTGTAGTTCCAGCAGAAGCTCTAAGAGTTTTGCGTTCATCTCTTTCTAGTGAGCAGAACCACTAGTGTGACGTAGATACCTGAAGCCGACATGCAAGTAACAATAGTTACTAGAGAATCCATTTCAGCAGAGGATAGTTTGGGAATCTATTTTTTTTTTCACTTTCATAACAATTACTCTCTCACTCAAGTGGTTGACAGTTGTTACTCTGGTCACATCGAGATTAAACAATCGACAGCAGAAAAGAAAATGAGTTCAAGTTTAACTATAGAAAAATAAATCCAACATCTTCAGGTGTGAACCCTTTGATTCTAGCATCATAGTTATCTTTGGGTCCATAACCATTTACGTTCATAAGAATCATAACCATTTACGTTCTACAGATTGATACGAATGGAAAACGGATGATGTATGTTGCTTCGTACGGCAAGTTGAAAAGTTTTAGCAGAAATGCCATAGTAATATTTTTCCAGTGTTAAGCAGTATTCATCAAACGTTCAATTTCTGGGACAAGATATTTTTCAAATTATCAAGAAATAATTTATCTAAGAGACAAATCTAGAAGGTTTTAAAGTTCATGAACTGGTTACAGATCCCATAATCATTTAATATAGATCTAGGGTCGTGAAAATTATTTGAAAGTTTTAACAGACCATATTTTTTTTTCGCAGCAAGCACTGTTTTTATATATTGTCTTCGTCAACTTTTTTCCGCTTTTTTCTATTCTTCATTGACAATAGAATAAAGGATTTTATTTATCAAAACTAGAGTATCATGTATTATGGTGGAAAGAAAATTAAAGTGAATGCATTGTTAGAGACAGAAATGAATTTGTTTATTGGAAGGCATGCGGGTATTACTGAGAACTGACGGCGCTTCAACTAGAATGACAAATTGATGTCACTCGGTTTAAGATCGATTCTTCGAATAGTGACGGTATTATCTCTGTTGCTTTCCAAAAGAACTTCTGCCATAATTAAATTTCATAATCTTTTTACAACAAATCGTGTGCCATTGCAGAGTATTTCCTTGAATTGAGATTGTGAAGAAGCATTAAATTGATCCTTTCTTCAGACTCAGATGACGAAGGGCATACCGGAAAATTTGAGTTAAGAAACTCTGCAAGATAGTTTCGTTCATCATTTGACACTATTATATCTGAGCTGCAGAAGATGTGAGACTTTCCCGATAGCTTTCTGATCTGTTGAATCACACGGAGACATAATAAAAGCTTTCCGGGCAGCTTTCTCTTTTGTTGCATTACACACAGATAGATGGGAGACTTGGCAGGCAGCTTTCTGTCCTCAGTTACGCACAGAGAGCTATATAAACACAGAATTAGAAAGCAATCTCATATATAATATCCATTTACAGCAGGCAATAAATGGAACAGCGAATGAGTACTATGAGGATCAACATTACCTTCAAACATGGAGGTAACCCCACTGCGTATAAGCAAGATGAAATAGGAAAACTATATTTAAAAAAAATAACATGCAGTTAGAAACATAATAAAACTTTCAACCATTAAAACACTAGGTATCGGGTGGGCGTAAAATAGCATGAGCTGTTGTGAGCCCTCTAGCAAGGAAAGTATTGGACATATCGTAACAATATTCAGTGGACATACAGAGTGGAACATACGGTTTCGATTTTATGGTGTATTCCGTGTAGGAAAAAAGATCAAAGTTTTTATACTCACAATACTGGGCTTAAGTATTCACTGTCCGTCAACATTGATGAGCTGGCTTAAATCGATTGGCATAATTTGCTTAATTTTGCCATACAACTCGGGAACACACTGATGTCTAAATCGAACTATCGTTACAGACGGAAAGAAAAAACTGCAACTTGATGCTTATCAAGTAAAAAAAAAACTAGGATCACCCATGGCAACCAACGAGTGATTGTTTCAATCGACGCACGCACAAAATAGTACACACAATTGTTTCAAACAGTTGATCATGCTGTGACAAACACTATTGTTTCTTTCTGTTGAACTCCCGTTAATCTGGCGTCAAAACCCCTATCATTGTAAGTTCTAAGGTTAAAGTTAGGCTTATTGGTATGAAATGTCTTAGAGTTTGGATTTGAACAAAAAAGGTGAGTATCCACTCCTTGGTTTCGTTTAATTTAGCTGTGGCAGGCTTCATCCAACAGACTCCATCCAAACCACAAAACTCCCCCTCATTTCATACTGCAAAATTTGACCATTAAAGTTCACTTTTAACCTTGCTTAACTTGAATGATTATATTACAAATGAAGCACTTTTAGCTTTTGAACCAGTTCACGGAATCCTACGCCACCGACCGCTTTAGTCAGCCGGATTCTCCTGGCTGTTGACATACTTCAGACTAATTTCTCGCTTCTTAATATAGTCTTTGATGGCATAATATTTTAACTCGATGTGCTTGCTTCTTGTTATTTCGAATTGGTTCTTTGTCAATTGAATCGTGGACTGGTTGTCACAGTTTATAATAGATGTTTCATCGGACAGTGTTTTGAATTGTAGTTCTTCAAGAGTTCTTTTGCAACCAATGACTTCTAGCACGCGAGTTGTTACATGCAACGAGTTCGCTTTCTTGGGTTGATTGCGATACAAAGCTCTGTTTTTTACTTCTCCAGGAAATTGTACTGTCACCTATAAATATTACGGCGCCGGACGTTGACTTGCCGTTTTTCCTGTCTCCAAAACCAGCGTCCGTATATGCGCTGAGCGTGTTTTCCCCTTGGAAAACGTCATCTTCACATTCTTTGTACCTTGTAAGTATCTTAGGATGCGTTTGGCATTCTACATATCAGTCTGTGACGGTGAATTAATCATCTCTGAGCATCTGTTAACCGCGTAAGTTATGTCGGGCCTAGAACAACTGCTGAGGCAACTTAAACTGCCAACGATACTTCGGTATCTGAGGTGTTCTATCTTGTTAAGTGCAATAGCATAATCACTGGTGTGTTGACTCTTATGACTTGACTCCATCATTGGAGTGCTCACGGGCTTGCAGTCGGACATTTGCTGCTTGTTTAAAAGTTCTTGAATGAATCTTTCTTGCGAGATGGTCAAGGTTTCGTTCTTGAGATCACAGTTTATGTTCATCCCAAAATAACTGATTACACGACCTAAATCTTTTATCTTGAAAAGTCGATCCAGAATTTGTTTGATTTCTCGTATGGTCTTTCCATCATGCCCTAAGATTAAGATGTCGTCTACATATATTAGGATAATGCACTTGTCCCTCTCAGCTTGAGGTAATTCTCTTCATCACTGTCTTGCTTGGATAATGATTCTGGTTGTGACGAATTTTCGTCTGCGCTTGACTTTACCGAATCGTCGTCATTTGGCGATGAATGAGCACTCGCTTCCTTGACAGAATTCTCTCTTTCTTTGGATGAACTTGATTCCGATTCATTTCTTAATTCAGCGATGAGTAAAGGATCATATTCTTCACCTTCATTCCGTGTAATATTAAGAATCTCGCTCCCTCGTCTGTTATCGTTAACGTAGACGTTACTGGTCTCCACTATCTTTTTGTCTGCAGCATCATAAACTATATATCCCCTTGTGGCCTGTGAGTATCCTAGAAAAACTCCCTTGTGCGTTCTTGGTGAAAACTTGCTGCGTACACGGATTTTTGGCAATTTTAGATATGCGACGCAACCGAATTTTCTCAAGTGTTTTACGTTCGGCATTTTCTTACCATGGTACCATCGGTTTAGGGGGATATCATCCCGAATGGCTTTATGCGGCGTACGATTGATGATGTAATTTGCGCAACGCTCTGCATACGTCCAATATACTAATGGAAGTTTCGCATCAATGAGCATCGTTCTGGCGGTATCGAGTAGGGACCTATTCAACCTCTCCGCAATTCCATTCTGCTGCGGGCAATAGGGTGATGATAGTCGATGCTTAATTCGTCGAACTTGGAGAAAATCAGCTAGGTTCTTGTTCGTGTATTCTGTTCCTCGATCAGAGAGTAGGTGTTTAAGTTTGTGTCCACTAGAACGTTCAGCATATGCTACGAATTGCTTGACCCTTTCGAATACTTCTTCCTTGCTCTCGATGATGTCTACAAAACTTCTTCGGGTAAAGTCGTCGATAAACGTGAGAATATAACTCTTCTTTCCGCAATGATCTTGTATTGGGCCGCAAAGAAATGTATACACAACCTCAAGAGGTTCCAATGATCTGATGCTCTTCATTCTCCGATGATTAACGTTAGTCATCTTTCCCTGCTTGCAAGAATCGCAAAAGTGGTCATTTGGTTCTTTGGGGATGTCAGTTTCGTCTATGCCCTTCAACAATCCCTTTGATTGCATTAATCTCATCTTCCTGACTGATATGTGTGCTAGTCTCGCATGCCACAACATATACTTGTTGTGTTTCAATTCATTGAAACAACATGTTGGTGCACGTATCACTGGCTAGCAATTCAACTTATATAAGTTGTTGCATCTATGACCTACTATGATCCTTCTACCTGTTGGATCATTAACAATGTAGGTGTCTTTCTCGATATACTGTGTACACCCTTTTCCATCTAACGCTCCTGCAGAAATGAGGTTGACTGAAATGTCTGGTAAATAAAAAGTGTCAGTCAGTTCTACCTTTAGAAATCGATCTTGACGATCGAACCTTGACCATAAGCCGGAATCGGCACATTCGATGCCCCATATACTTGAGTCGGACTGCTAAATTCTCTGAATGTAGAGAACATATCTTTGCTATGGCAGATATTACTGCTTGAGGCGCTATCAATATACCAGTCTGTTTGGATATCTGGCTTAACCTTGCCTCTGAGCATTACTACGATGCCTGAGAAATTTTTTGACTTCTTGTTCTCACTTGATGAGTAATTTTTGTCTCTGTTACTCTTATCAGCTTTCTTCCTACAGAATCTGGCTGTGTGACCAACTTTGCCACAATTGTAACATTTTCTAGTATCGCGAGACTTATTGAAGACTTTCTTAGCTTGCGAAGAGTCAACTGGCTTGGAACTCTCACTTGGGATGGGCACTTCGACCTTGTAACTTTCATTTGTGGGGGTCTTCTCAACTTTGATGTTACTATGCCTTCTCTTGTACTCTTGTAATGCAGCTTCGATGACGACTTCTGAGTTGTAATTGCTCGGCTTTTGCATTATTAGTATGTTTTGTGCACACGAATCATATTCCCCCGACAAACCCGAAAGGAGTAACCAACTTATTTTATGATCAGGGATAGATCCGCCCTTGGCCACTATTTCGTTTACTAACAATTTGATCTTTAAGATGTTGTCTGGCAAATTTTCGTCACTGCTAAGTTTACTGATATTGTACAAGTCCCGTTTGAGGTCGGTTACCTTCAAAGGATCAAATACATTATACTTGAATTCTATTTCTCGAAGTAGTTGGCTTAGATCATCAACTTCCTGAAGTAACATTCTGTACTTCTCTTCGAGCGACTCATGTATAAGTTCTATGGCTTTTTGTGAATTGTTCAATAGCTTGAATTTAATTGTTGATCCTCCATGCTTTTTAATTCAGCCAATGGGGTATTAGCTACGTCCCATAATCCGTACTTTTGGAGATGCGTCCTAATGCACATCCTCCATTTGGCGTAGTTCGTTCCACTGAACAACAATATGCTGCGGGCCATCCTAAATGCTTTATAGATGACTAATAAATGACTTTCTAACACTCTCCTCAGCTTTAAAGGATTAAGCCTTCAACGCGCAGTTGATGCGCTGTGATGCCCATAACCAATTGTGGTGTATTCCGCGTAGGAAAAAAGATCAAAGTTTTTATACTCACAATACTGGGCTTAAGTATTCACTGTCCATCAACATTGATGAGCTGACTTAAATCGATTGGCATAATTTGCCTAATTTTGCCATACAACTCGGGAACACACTGATGTCTGAATCGAACTATCGTTACAGACGGAAAGAAAAACTGCAACTTGATGCTTATCAAGTAAAAAAAAAAACTAGGATCACCCATGGCAACCAACGAGTGATTGTTTCAATCGACGCACGCACAAAATAGTACACACAATTGTTTCAAACAGTTGATCACGCTGTGACAAACACTATTGTTTCTTTCTGTTGAACTCCTGTTAATCTGGCGTCAAAACCCCTATCATTGTAAGTTCCAAGGTTAAAGTTAGGCTTATTGGTATGAAATGTCTTAGAGTTTGGATTTGAACAAAAAAGGTGAGTATCCACTCCTTGGTTTCGTTTAATTTAGCTGTGACAGGCTTCATCCAACAGACTCCATCCAAACCACAGATTTCTAAAAAAAAAACAAGAAAAAAAACTAATAATGCCAAAAGTCCCCAACAAGGGAAAATTGGGCGCTGTTAACGCACTAATTTGCATAACCGCATTAAGTGTAGAGCGATCATGAAAAAAAGAAAGGCTTGGAGAATTCACATCTCTCGGTGACGAACTGCCTTTTGATGACTCTTAAATTACGTGATCTTGCTTTGACAGTGAAGCAGATGCGCAGATACTCATCCTTTCTAATGCCATAAAAAAAAAAGGATTTGCAACATCAAGAAAGGTTCATTGTTTAGGCAGTGGATTGCAGTATTACAAATCATATTTTCTTTTTTGACTGTTTCAGCTGTTCTTTGAGACGGGTTTTTATATTGGGTTTGGATTCCCCAATACACAGGGTATTTCTGAAATGTGCCGCCAAACTTAAAGGTTGTATTCAATCATGCAAAACAACGAATAAATTTCATATAAATAAGGGTCTAGAAATGCTTTATTTCCAAGATATGAACGATGCTACAATACAGAGGTGTTGGTCGTATAGTCGCTCAGTTTCATATAAGCTGTTCGAAATGTCAACCAGTCCCAATGCACACAACACATCGTCGTTCCATCGACGCTGAACACAATCGAAGATGCCAGGTGCCCGTCGAATTGTGTTCCACCCATCCACTATACGATCATGCAGTGCGAGGGGAATCAGGAACCGATGTGGTGTACACTAAGGCCTTAAGATAACCCCGTACGAAAAAGTCCAGAGGCTTTAAATCAGAAGAATGAGCAGGTCATGTTGTTGGTCCCCCTCTTCTAATCCAACGGTTAGGATCATGTTGGTTCAGAAGTCGTCGGGCTGTACGGCTGAAATGAGATGGTGCACCATCATGCATGAACCACAGGGGACGACGATTGTGCAAAGGAACATCCGCCAGGCATATAGTCAACTCATTTTCCAGGAAATCCTTGTAAGCATCGCGGGTTTGTTTATCTGGCAGAAACACTGGGCCGATGAGATGGTCCCCGATGATTCCAATCCAGACGATTACTGAAAACCTTTGTTGGTGCCGTGATTATGTGATAGCATGCGGGTTTTCATTGGATCAATGGTGAACGTTATGAAATTAATAATCGCATCTTTCGTGAAGTAAGACTCGTTGGTGAAAAGCACAGACTATGCAAAAGTAGGTTGAACACAGTGTTGCAGATACAACGTGCAAAAGACCACACTTGGAGGGTAATCGGTGGGTGACAGACCTTGCACTCTCTGTACGTGATATGAGTAGAGAAGATATTCCTGGATAATTCTGTGCAAACTTTTTTGTTTGATATGCCAACTTCTCTGACAATCTTTCTAGTGGAAGTTCCAAGATTTTCTGCAACTTCATGCAACACCTGTTCTTCAATATGTGTTGTTCTGATGTATCGGCCTCTACCTCTATCGACAGTAGCGGGCGTAAATGATCCTGTCTCAGCCAGACGACGATGAATCGCACTAAATGTGTTCCTGGATGGACACTGTCATTGCGGAAAGGCTTCCTGGTATAGTCGTGCAGTTTCTCTTCAATTTTCATTTGCCCTTCCATAAGTAAAATGGATGTCGGCAACCTCTGCATTGCTGTACCTCGTAGTCCTTTTTTATCTAGAATAAGTTAACATCTGGAATTCATTCAACAAGACAGCTCCAATTTTGTATGGGGGGGAAGGGGTTGTCCACTTTTGATTGAGGGGTATTGAACATTACCTATCACGATTACTGAGGAGCAATTTAGGGACTCTACAATATGATATAAAGGCAACACCTGTGTACAGTTTCATCATTCGTATTTGGAAATAACACATTTCCAGACCCATGTTTATATGACATTTATTCATTGTTCTGCGTGATTGAATACATCCTTTAAGTTTGGCAGTCAGATATACCCTGTATTGTGACGTAACGAAAACCTCTTAAGATTTCTATCATGGGTGCCAGTCAAGTCGTTTCCTTGACAAATTTCTACTTTTGAAAGAGTTGTTGTTGTCGAAGTTTTTGCACGGTTAACTAGCTCAATTGTCAGGGGTGAGCGCTAACCTAGTAGGATCTTACAGAATAATGCACACACTAAACACACAACAATTAATCATATTTATTTTATTGTCGTATTTCCAAGGATGAGGCCACTGGAGGATCCAGCGATTGTGTTAGTGACCGAAATCAACTTAGAGTTAAGCTGTTAATAAATATGATTATGGAAAAATAAAATATACATTTAAGACAGTAATAATACTCCTGGCTTGGAGATCTAATTTAGAAAAATGGAAAGGATAAAGTATTTAAATTTCACTAAATTTTGACTAGAATCCTAGTTTATCATAATTCCTCCTGCATAAGTAAGCCAACGAGCACCAACTTATTGCGTCAAGCAATGGTTCACACAGTTAACTATAGTAAAATTAAAGCTAAGTTGATAATACAGGAACAGTTACTGAATGTATACCTTCGCTATGAAAAGTAGTCCATACATTAAATAATGATACTGTCAAAAATAAATGCCAATTAACAGAAATTATAATTTTAAACAATTTCTCAAGATAAATATTTTAAGGAGATAAAGACAACATTTCAGATGTTTATGAGTTTAAAAGTCATTAGTTGATTAACCAATCAAGTGAGCCTCACAGTTGAGTTGAGATGGCGTCCTCAAACTCCATTGTTTTTCAACCACATAAACAAGGCAAGCCCTTAAAAAGTGCTGCTAAAGTTATCATTTTTAATGTTTTGTGCAAGTTAAGAGAGAAGCACCAGGATCAGTCGGAAAATGCAATAACAGCTATGGTTGCTGAATTAACAGGTGTATCAACAGCAACTATTAACCGTCTGAAGAGCGAAGTCAAAGAAAGCGGCCATGTTTCAACTCCCGGGAAGAAACGGCCGTTGAAAGTTAATACGCAAACAAGGTTACAGATATACGATAGCTTCACACTGGCATGCCTACGGAGGAAGGTTCATAGTTTTTATTTTAGAAATGAAATTCCGACAGGATCAAAAGTGATGGAAGCTATTAACGAAGATGAAGAATTGCCTAACATTTGTGTGGGAACTGTTCGAAATTTAATGAAGGATTTGGGATTCCGATATTGTAAAGTTGATCGTTCGTCTATGCTAATTGAGCGGGATGACATTCAACAATGGCGTCGTCAGTATTTGCGAGACATCCGTCATTATCGTTCGCAAGGTCGTCATATTTAGGCCTATTATACAGATGAAACATGGATAAATTTTGGCCACACGAAGAGGAAGATATGGCAAGATACAACTGTGATCTCCAGCCGAAACGCATTTGCGCGAGGGTTATCCCCAGGTTTTAAGCCACCGTCTGGAAAAGGGTCTCGCCTAATAATTATTCATGCAGGAAGTACAGAAGGATTTGTCGTTGGAGCATGTGATATATTTAGAGCTAAAAGAAATCATGGGGATTATCACGGAGAAATGAACGGTGCTTATTATGAGAAATGGTTTGTCGATCAGCTGCTTCCACATATTCAGCCAAACAACATGATTGTTTTAGATAATGCACCGTATCACAGTGTCCGTATGGAAGTAATTCCAAATCAAACAACGAGAAAGGCTGACATTCAAGACTGGCTAATTGAAAAACACATTCCGTGGAGAGAGGATATGTTGAAAACAGAACTTCTCTCTCTCGTAACTTCCACCCGCAGCAGATATGATGCCTACCGAATCGACACCATTGCAGCTCAATATGGTCACAAAGTTCTTCGCCTTCCTCCGTATCGTTGCACCTTAAATCCAATCGAAATGATTTGAAGTCAAGTAAAAGGATTTGTGGCGCTAGAAAACCGCTCTTTCAAGGCACCGGAAGTAGAAATGTTAGCAAAGGAAGGAATTCGCCGGGTAACATCAGAGCAGTGGAGAAATTGTATTGATCATGTGATTAAAGAAGAAATTTACATGTGGGAAGT
This sequence comes from Thereuonema tuberculata, assembly GCA_023159025.1. NCBI lineage: Eukaryota > Metazoa > Arthropoda > Chilopoda > Scutigeromorpha > Scutigeridae > Thereuonema > Thereuonema tuberculata. The sequence continues at coordinate 144,365 of JAFIDM010090790.1, forward strand.
AGACGGAATGGCAGAAAGTACAGTTGAAAGTCTTCAATTTACAGTAGAAACGTCTGACTCCTCACAAGACTCCAATTTTAGTTCTAATACCGACGCTGAGACAGGGCTCTGAGAAATTCATTGATTCTTTTGAAAAACGGCCCTTTTCAGGGCCACCAATTCTTTACGAAAGAGGATTAATTTGCTTTTCTATTTCACATGAATTTATTTTCAGAATAAAGATTATATTTGTTTATAAAAAAAATCATAACATGACAATATCTCTTCCATATATTTTAGCTATCATTTATTTGTTATAAAATAATAACAAACTTGAAATGAAATACAGGTCTATGTAAAAATAAAAGTCAAATAAGAAAGAATTTCCATTACAATTTTAATAATTGTTTTAAATATTTGTAATAAATTTTCATTACAGAAATTTATATTGAAATTTGATTCTGAGTAAGTTGAAATACAATTAAAAAAAAGAAAGTTTTAAGTTTTATGTTTATTTTCGTTTTAAAGTCTTATAACTTAAGATTTCTTTTAAAATTACAAATAGATTTCTTCTTTATTAAGTTTAATTTCTGTTTTTTTTTGTTTTTTTTAAATTGCTAAATGTACAATAGAATTATATCGCGATATCGGTAATGAAAATTCGTTTTGTTTACATTGGAAAAAGCATCATGTGGGCGTGGAGGGATACTTTCAGATGCTCGGTGAGACGACTTGGTGTGATTTGGCTCCGTAACTGTTCCTGTATTATCAACTTAGCTTTAATTTTACTATAGAGTTCCTAACATCGCTGGAAGCTAAAAATAAAATCATGTTGAATGGCGTTCACTTCCATCGATTTACATGACTTGCTAATAGAATGAATAACCCTGAATGTTTCTTGCACTACATTCGGATACTCCGGATGGCTGGGAATTATGTAACATCGATGTTAAGTAACATCGGACGAAATTCACTTTGCTACTTTGCTGGAATTAAGCTACTTTGACTGAGCGCGAGGCCGGAATTTACGCTAAGTTCAGTAACGTTGCACTAATGGTTCTAAATATACTAGTACGATATCTCGTAGTAGCATCTTGCCCTTCGGCATTCCTATAACAACTAAAATCCGCTGAATCTGTCTGTTAACGTTGGTAAGCTAAAACTGTGTCCAATCTGCTACTGTCTTGGCCGTCTAAAATGTAGTATCAACCATACTTATCTGCAAGTCGATGACGTTCTGACTGCGCATAACGAGAGTGGTGGAAGGCATTTTTTAGACTATTCTGCCTTTTCTTAGACTAATACTAACTGGAATTAACACAAAACTATCTCCCGTTATGAAGACTGCATTGTGAGGGTTGAGTTCGGAGTCTCCGTTGAGTCTTGAGATGTAACACGCTATCTCCAATGAAGAAGAAGTGTCTCTCCGCTGTCTTGACACCCTGTTAAGTAGCCATCTTTTGTGTGCTAAAGATGACATGTGACCATAAGCTAAGCCATCAATCGAAATCGAGACGACTAAAGATTTTCTAATAAGGCAAATTGACCTTTCACGGATTCCTGGAAAGAATGAAACTGCAGAAGTGAAAGGACTCATTGACCAGCTGGGCTCTTGACCTTTCGATAAGTGCCGGTGTTTTAAAAATTAATTTACAGAGATAAATTTCTTTTCTTTGAAAATGCAAAACTTTTCGTAATTTTACGTAAAATTAAAAATACTTAAATATCTAACAATTTAAAATTTGGATGTTTTCTTTACATTTCAATACTATAGTTAGCCTCACAAAACTAATTTACTATATTCAGATCGCTAAATATGCGTTTTGACACATCACCCCCTCCAAAATATTTTTTTTTTGAAATGGTGATGAACAAAAAATAAATCTTTTATTCAAAACAGTGACAAACGCATAATAAAGTTGAAATTGCTTAATATTATATGAGCTGCTCGTCACGGTACTTTGAGGTAAATTAACTATATTTTCTTTGCTTCTCTGTTGAAACTTATATAATTCTATTATGAGCAAAGTTTTAATTCTACTGCACATTTGCTATTTGTACTTAAAAACATTTTAAAAGTATGGGTTATACAATTAAAAAAAAAACTCTTTTTTCAGTTTTTACTTAATTGCATAGTCCTTTGGTACTATCTTAGTACTATACACAAAGTTCACCACTGTTCTTTTTCTTTAGTGCTAAGGCTGTTTTTTTCAGTTTCATTTTAACACTATTGTAGTGCCTAACACATATCACATTTTTTTTTACTTTCACAGCTTTGGTTTCAAAATTATATCATTCATTCACAAGTTATATTTTGATGTCCTTTCATGAGTTAAGACAACACTATTTCACTGGCATTTTTGGCCCTTTTTTTTTAAACCATTAGTTCAAGGGCTACACTATCCGTAAGGCTTCAAATCGTAGAAGTTGTACTGTCCTTTCACGTGGCCTGCTTGATCGATTATTTCTGCTTCATTTGGTGTCACTATCCTCGCAATTGTACGGGCCGGTAAATAGCGGGAAAAATTTGTGAAATAACACTTGGCTGGCATCCGATACTCGAGGCGTCCGTAGAAGAACTTTTTGTCCCGCCACGTAGCTGTAGCCTTCTTGCCGCATTTTCCGTGTCGTTGTTGACCTTCCTTTGTGAGCTTATGGAATTTAAATCTTGCCGTACTAGTGCGACGCTGCTTGTGATCTCCGGCCTACCGAAGCAGTCGAAGATGTTAGATGGAGAGCGTCCAAAATGCACCTCCACGGGCGCCTTGCCGGTGCTATCTTGGAATAGTAAAGAGACATTGGTTTAAGTAGGGCAGCAGCTTTATCCAGTCTCTGTGGTTGACCCTACAATAAACCCTGAATAGTCGTGACAATTCCTTTATGACTCGTTCTGCTGGATTAGACTGTGGATGACGAATGGTGTTTGATATCGGTTGTATTTTATTACTACTTTTTTTGTATCATTCAACTTGTATGAAGCTGTTAATATATTTTTTTTTTCATAATTGGAAAACCATTACTGACATATAAGTGTTTAATAAACTGAATCTCCTTACTAAAGATTGATGGCTCGAACATATTCTTATAGCTCTATCAACTGCTTATATACAGAATTTCTTTTATAAATTTCCGAGCTGTAATAATTAACGGTAATGAGAGCAACAGTTGGTTTCCGAAAAACTGAAGTATCGAAGACCTTATCACGTCTTCTTATTAAGATAAGTCGGCTGTGCTTGCAGAGTGTATGATGGGATTCATTGAGGATCAGGTTTTCTCTATGGATATCGTTTTCGATAATGTGGACTACATAATTATGTAGGTATATAGACGACTCATTCATGATTATTAATAATAATTATAGAGAGACGTTCTAAGTAACTTCAATAGTGTTCACGACAAAATTCAATATATTATTGAGGATGAGGTGGAAGATGTTATTGCGTTTTGGAATTTCTTAATAAGAAGACATGATAAGGGTTTCGATACTTCTGTTTTTCAGAAACCAACTGATGCTCTTATTACCGTTAACAATTGCAGCTCATTTCCGGAAAGTTATAAAAGAAATTCTGACAGAGCCATAAAAATATGTTCTAGGCAATCAATCTTTAAAAAGGAGATTGAGTTTATCAAACACTTATACGTCAGCAATGGTTTTCCAATTTTTAAACTAAAATAATGTAATAACAGCTTAATAGAAATGGAACGATACAAAAAAAGAAATAATAAAATATAGCCACTATCAGACACCACCAATGGCAAACGCTGGTAAAAGACATGCCGTTACTCGATATGTAACGATAACATTTAATGAGGCCATTCTTAAAAAGTTAGACCTGCTCAAGGTAATACAGGGATTGGCATAGCAAGTAAACCTAGAAATACTATTGGAAATATACTTGAAAAGTGAAGCAACTGGGGTATTTTTTTCTGTTTTTTTTATTAAAATACTCGAAGTAGTTGACTTTCAATAATTATAATTATCAAACAGTTCCCAACAGATATGAATTGCAAATGGCTTTTACTTGTGTGATTAAAAAGTTCACTGAAATAACTAATGGCTTTCACCCGTGTGAATACTTTATACTAAAGTTCACTTAAACAGCTAATGGCTTTCACCCGTATGATTACTTTATACGAAAGTTCACTTAAGTAGCTAATGGCTTTCACCCGTATGAATACTTAATAATGTCTTGATAAATGAAATGCACTCAGTTCCTAATAATACACATGATGACGCTTCCATTCCAAATACTAGATGCTTTAAACACAAAGTTCACTTCACCACTTAGACTAAAATTAGTCTAATTCATTCATTTCTAATAATAGGCTAGAATTAGACTGACTTTGACTAATTCTTTAATTAATTAATTTACTAATTTCTTTCAAATTATTCTGGCTTCGAATAATTTTCCTATTAAATTCACTATTCACACACACTTAAATATATATCTAGTAAATTTCCTTTATACTGTAATAATTGATATGTCAACACGCTCGTCATATCGCTTTCCTTTCCTTGACTAATAACGTTCACTAAGTCCGTTTCTCCTTTTAGTCTTCCCTTCCAAAATAAGGAAATAAGTAATTTTCGTAACTTACAGTTTGCGTCAGTCTATTTACGATTCCTTCCTTAATTTGTCCAGTAACTAGCGTTCCCTTTGCTGTTGCTGAGGTCCGGATGCTTTCCTTGAATCTCTAACACAATCCCGTAGTCTAATTTAAACAGAGCAACTTGTCTCTTTCAAAATAACCACTTCGCTTGTGGCTTCGTCAAGCGGCCAATCTCAACTCACATGTTCTCAGCTTACGTCACAAGAGTAATCTATTGGCTCTTTCTATTATCACTTAAGGGGTTGGGTTTATAATGAGTCTAACCCTTAATGAGACTCCTCAAATGAATGACGCAAAACGTTGCGATTAAAGAAACTCCAAATTAATTTATAATTCAATTGATACACTCATTAACAAAAAAAACGACGCACCTAGAAGGAGTTGTCCGATGGAGATAAAAATTGGTGGAGAGGAAGATTATGTATAGAATAGAAAACGATTAAAATTTCAGACAAATTGAATGATTTATTTCAGAGTTACAGAGTTACAAAGTAACGAGCTCAATAAGGTGTTGACCCACCTCTACCCTGAATGCAAGCTGCCACACGACGTGGCATTGAGTGATAAAGCTCCCTGATGGTCTCCTGCGGTATTTCTTGCCAAATTTGCTCCAATTGTCGGGCTAGATCATCCACATTCCCTGGTGGATGTAGTCGCCTTCCCATCATATCCCAGACATGCTCGATTGGAGAGAGATCTGGGGATCTGGCTGGCCAAGGAAGTGTTTCACAAGCTGCAAGACAGGTCATAGCAATACGTGCCGTATGTGGTCTGGCATTATCTTGCTGAAAAATAAGGCCAGGGTACTGCAAAAGGAAGAGTAGTAAAGCAGGTCTTAGAATGTCGTCGACGTACCTCTGTGCTGTAAGTGTGCCGCGAATGACGACCAAAGGGGTGCGGCTATCAAGGGAAATGGCACCCCAGACCATAACTCCTGGTTGAGAGCCTGTGTGGCGTGCAACAGTGAAAGCAGGATCGGTAGGCTGCCCTGGGCGTCTCCAGACACGTCTGCAACGATCATCAGGATAAAGTTGTTAGCGGAATCCGTCGCTAAGCACTATACGTCCCCAGTCAGCATCATTCCAACAGGATCGAGCCAAGCACCGCTCTAATCTGGCCCCATTGGTACGCAGACGTGAGTGGCAGGTGGCGTAGCGGTCGGTACTAGCTGGTACGAGCTGTTATGGTCTTGGGCGCCATTAGAAAATAAGCAAAAAGTTGGATGGTTGATAGTAAAAAATCTGGTGCGATAAAAGCTGCTCTGACAATCGCTCTATCTTCCCCGTTCTGTCCCCTAGGGCGTCCGTTGCCCTCTTGTCGCTGAAATCTGCCTTTCAGGACCCATTCCTGCCAGCATCATCTAATTGCCGCATCGCTCTAACCCAAATGCCGAGCAATTCATCGCTTTGTTCATCGCGCCTCATATACTCGGATGTAACGTCCTCTTGCAAAATTTCATGATAAGCTCGAAGTGGCCGTGAATTCGCAGGCGAGGCATTGTTATAGTCAAGCTAGGAAAATTCAAACAAAGTCCACTGGATGTTTTGTTTCTGAAAGCGAGATTCACTCTTTATATACACATCACGATGTCCAGTTCTAATGTGCTGTAGCTTCAATCGAATGTTGGGTGCGAATTTTTAATCTTTAGCATATTCGGTCGAAAAGTTTTTGCTTATGAAGTTTCATTACTATCGGATTGTTTTTTTTGGTATACGTTGATTTTTTTTTGTCAAAGAGTATATTTACAGTTCATTAGTAAGTAAATGTTTTCCTTTTAAAGATAAGACTAATAATAAATTACTGTTCTTATAATTATCCCCCATCTATTTTGGACAAAAGGAAGATTCGCTTAAAGCTTTACTGTTCTTAAGTTTGCTTTTATTTGCAAATTATAAACTTTATTTTAAAATAAATATTCTTCTCAACCCAAATTAAACATTTTCTGTGCTCAGATTATATCTCAGATTATATCTCAGAGAGGATATAATCTCGGTTTAAAAAGAGACACATTCTTACTTTGAATCATGATGTTTATTGAAATCTTGAAGGATTACTTATTATTATTAATAAAATGTTCATTCCATTAACCAAACCGGATTATAAATGATTATATCATTTTGAAAGATTGTAAATTTAAACTGTACAAAAATAGTTTCTAAATTGTTCTGGGTAATTTGTTTAACGAAGCAAAAGGATTTTCACATTCCGTAAATGATAACGTGAAAGAACCTCAGGGACATTTAGAATATAGTTTCTGACATTCAGTACCTTCGTCTTCAAGATTAGGTCATTAATTAATCGGTACTAGTTAATCTCTCTGTAAAATTTAATGATTGAATCACAGCTTGTGAATATTCAGACTTGAAAGAATTATACTAGGATTTGGGAGGGAATGAATGTAATACCGATGATGCTGATGAGCTTAGTAGCACATTGTTCTTAAATTTCTTCAATACCACAGCTATTGAGCTCAGTTGTCCCAGTTGTCTCAGTTGATATCAAAATGATAGACATTTGATTAAGTCCATATTACAATTTAGACTTTCTGTTTCAGACGAAAGTTTTAGAATAATCCTAAGTTATCCTAAGAATATTAGTTTTGATAACTGATAATAGGTTAATAATAAGTTGCAAATGTTAGAAGGATTTAATTTCTATTGTACTTGGTGTACTTTTGTTATTTAAGTACTTTCTATTATTATATTTTCGGTTTTGTTTCACATTCTTTACTGTTTTTACAGACCTTTTTTGTGAATCTTTTCAATTCTATCAGAAGACCTCCCAATTATTTAGATTTCATAGTTGATAAAGTTTTCGTTTACCTATCTTTTGAATTATCTCATTTAATTCAAGCTTTAATTAACAATAATTATAAATCAACTACTTATTATTTCAGATCTATCAAAATCGACCTAGCAAAGTACAACTACAGTTTAAAAGAAAAAACCCAAAAGTCACTAAAAATCATTCAGCAGTTGAAAATTCTCTACAGGAAATAACAGATTCTTTTAAGTGGAGTGTAACAGGACTGGACAGAATATTTTCTTCAAAATCAAGCAAATTTACAAAATTACTTTGGAGTGTTGCTCTTATTTGTTTCGCATCAATATGTGTTTATCAAATATATCATTTGATAAATGATTTTATTTATGGATTGCCAATGACGACATCAGAAATAGTAACTGATACTAACATTACTATACCAATGGTTAGTATGTGTCCGATGAAGACCAGCAACTACAGTGTTATTTTGAAATATCTTAATAAAACGAATGGTTTCCAAAGAAAGCTAAGTTATGAAGCTTTAGGAAGCACTCATGGAATTCCTGATTCCTGGATAAAATATTTCTACTTGCTTAAGTCTCCGGTAAGTTAACTATCTTTTTTTTTCATAATTGTTTAATAATCTGTAATGTTTGAAATTGAAAATGTTTGCATTTTATTTTTTCATCATAATAACAATTCTTTTTTAAAATAATGTTGAACTCAAAGGAAAATTGCAATTCATCATTTTTTTTTAAAAACATGTCCAAAATGTGACCAAAAATTCTTCTAAAAGTATTCATGTGCGTTACTCCACGCAGTGGCTTAACGTCAATGTGCGCTTCAAAATTAATTAAATGAAATGTAAGCAATGTAACGAGTTAAATGAATATTCAATGTGATGAATTTGTTTATACATAAATAATTGTATTGTATCTTTAAATGGCGTCAGCAGCCCAAGGTAAATAGTCATATAACTGATAAATTTAAATATATAAAAAGATTATCAATACAAACTAGATCTTATTTTACGTAAGTATTTTGCAATGAGACACTATTTTTGAAGTAAATAAATAATATGAAATTAATGTTTTCAACATTGATATTATAAAGCATTTTTTTTTCCTTTGCTGTTAGTTGTTTTTTCTTCTTTAAGTTTTATTTCTTTATTATTTTTAAATGTGTATCCGTATCAATTTATAAGCTTGGAATTGTACTCACAGCCTCTTTATTTCGCACACAGAAAAAAATTGTAAGAAATATATTAAAAATTTACAACAAAAGTCTTACGTGCGTTGAATATAATTGCATGAAATATAAGATAAAAACGCACAAGACTAACAGTTGACTGATCTGTTTTTGAAAATTGTGATACCGGGAATCCAAGAGAGTGTATTGCAGGTTTCATGACCATCGTCAATTGGTTCCGCCCAGTATCTTACAGCTCAGTGAACTCAGAAAACATATAAAGTAAACAATAATAATAAAATAAGAAGCAAGATCAGCACAAGCTTAAACAAATTGACTTTCTGATTCGATTATCAGGAAGGAATCGGGAACGGCCGTTTCGTCCTACAGGGAACTCATCAGCCCGATCTCCGACTTTTCCGATAAAAGACTCATAAAGGCAAGATCTAATATGAAGGCCACCGTCACACCTGGCAGTGACCCCCGAAGAATAAAAAACGACACCAATAAATCGCTGGCTAAGAGCCAAATTGATCTAACTACAATTTCGATGAATTTCTTGTTAACAATTAATCCTTAAACTACATGAAATTACACATTTTTTAATATTAAGGACATTCTTGAAAAAAAAATTTTCACCCTAGAATTAAAATTCCATTTTGTTCTATTTTCGAAATTTCGAATTTTATGCAGAGCAATAATGTTCTAACTGCAGATTTGCTTTTGAGATGGTTATGATTCTAATGTGAATTTGAATGTTTTATGTGGTTTTGATTTCTTAAATTCTCGGATGTTAGATTGAGATGATTCATTCTTCCTGCTCAGGGATAAAGACAATGAAGATTCAGATATTTTAGTGTTCTAGCAAAGGAGTGATGAAGATGTTACGCGCATCCTGCTAAATGATGAAGATGATGGAGATGATGTCAGAATTAATAAAGAAGCTGATAGTCAGCATGCAAGATATAAATACTTCTCAACTATTAGATAATTCAGGCTACAGCAGCTCTAATGACAATTTTATTACTGAAGCTGCAGAGGCGAAGAAAAGTGGAAGACCACGGAAGACACGAAAGCATGTTAGAAAACCACAAAAATGGATCAAAAACCCAAAAATGGCTGCATACAATAAGGGATAGTAACGTAAAAGTAAGAACAATAAACGATCGCGCCAAGTGCAAGGTCAGAGCAACTGTCTGAAAAAATGCAACTAGTTGATACCTTTTTACAGAACAAGAAAAAATTAATAAAGCTTTTTGGGACAGGCAGCTCCAAGGCCCGTAAGATATTTTTAACAAGTTGTATGATGAAGACAGAGAAAAAAAGAAGCACTGCAGAGCAACACATAAAAAGTTTTCCAATGTATATAGGTTGCCTAAATGGACCAGCGATTGGCAGAGAGTATGTAAAGACTGTTTACTAAACACGCATGACATTTTGCAACAGATGGTAAATTCAGCATTTAAAAATGTCACAAGTTGGTATTCTGCTTCTCCTGCAAAGAAAACTGCACATAATAAAATACCTGATTCATCCATGCAGTTAGTAAAGAATGACAGCAATCAGTTTCCTCGAGTGGAGAGCCACTGTTGTACATCAGATTCTAAATTGGAATATTTAGAGAGTCAGCTTAGCCTTGCAGGCATAATAATTTGTGTACCAAATAGTTGTAACCTCATTTAAAACCTGTTAGCAGAACAAGTACAGACAGGTGTTCAATACAAGCTTCAATATGGCATTTCATAAACCGTGGAAGGACCAATATGGTACCTGAGAGTTATGTAGAGCTCATGAGAAGGCGAAACTTGTATCGGAAGCTCCACGAAGTGATCATGAATCACATTTGCGGCATAAAATGCAGGCACATCAATCCAAAGAAGCTGACAAAAAGAAAGGTGCCAAAGTAGTAGTATCTGCAACAGGTGCTACTGACTTGGAACAGGTGCTACTGTTCCAAAACTTTTCATTGAAGATTTTTATGTTCGAAAGCTCAACATGTACAATCTAATGGTTCTTACTGTTGTAACCAAGGACACTGTTTCTTGTGAACCGAAAACCTAGATAGTAGAGGTGCCAATAACATTGCTACAGCTCTTTGGATTTGGTTAATGGAAGGGGATAGAAAACGGATAAAGAAGACAGTTCTGTACAGTGCTACCTTTGGCGGTCAAAATCGCAATTGTATGCTATGTTCCATGTTTATCACCGCTCTGCTTCAAGTCCACGAAGTTAGAAGTCATTGACCATAAATTTTTTGAGGCTGGCCATTCTTTTATAAAATGTGATTCTATTAACTCAACAATTTTCAGAACTACGAAGCAAGGAAAAGTTGAAGCATCCAGTGACTACCACCATATCATAAGTAATTCATGTAAAACGTTGCCTTACATAGTTCATGAGATAAGCCACAAAGATTTTATAAATTGGAAAGAAGTGGAATCTCAGATTGCAAAACAAGGAGCATTCTCAGGCATTGCAACAACGCATTGGCTTAGATTAGTAAAAGCTAAGAGTGATATGAAAATTACTTTCCTTGAAGAAACATCTGTAGTAGTGAGGCTATTTACTGGAAGAAAAGGGGCAACGCATTTGAAATTACCATCAGCCTATCCAAATGCGATTGGTGTTGATGAAGATAAAACAAGTGAATATAATTTTGTGCTAAAGTATAAATTTATGGGCGACCTATAATAAAAAAAAAACTTAAAAGTAACAATAAAAATAGGAAGCACAAAAACGTAAAGAAAAATAGAAAAAAAAAGTTGGAAAAAAATAAAAAAAGTTAGGAAAATAAGAAAAAAAAACAAAAAAAAAAAATAAAGGAAAAAAAATTGGGGAAAAAAAAAAAAAACAAATCCCCAAATAAACCTTCAGTAAATGAGTCCGAAACCTAACACATCAAGCGATAGCTGACAACTGAAATGAAATGATTGTATTTCTAACTTTTAAGCTAATAGCAGAAATCCAATGAAAACAATGCTAAATATCTCAAAAATTGGGGGGTGGGGGCGTTGGCCCCTGAAAATACCCTATTCCTATGCTGTTTGGGCCTCTGAGCACGATGGTGAAATCAGTTTGTCGATCCGACCTTTCGATCGGTAGTTTTAATGGGGGAGGGGGGACAATAATAACAATCCTGAATATCTCAAACATGGAGGGGGGGACGTTGGTCCCTCATAATACTCCATTCGTACAGTGTTTGGGCCTCTGAACACGATGGTGAAATCGTCGATCAGATTTGCGTTCGGGAGCTGTTAGACAGACACGGACGGACAAACGGACAGAACAAACGCAGTTGCTATCGATTTTCGTCGCTATCACAATACCTCCCAAATGTGTCTCTAAAAAGGATTCCTTTGACTCAAGAAATGAATAGCAGCTGATAGACATCCATACTACAATTGCCTCTCCACTAAACAGAAATGAGTCAACTTACATAAGTCATTATGCTACATAATTAATTTTTTTATTCTTCTTTTGTTATTAAATGATTTCATGTAACGGTATATATAAACAAACATGTATATTTGAGAAAAAAGTCTTAATCAAAGACCATTAAAACTGCCAATAACTTACATAGAACATTGTTGTCTGAATTTTTAAAGCACAGTCCTTCATAGCAAATTTGTTCTAACTGCAGTTTCTAGGTCAAATATTGTGATTTTGTAATTTTTTTTATCAAAATTTGGACTTCAGACATTTATAATTACAACAAGAGTTTCACTTGCTGAGCTGTAAAACTCAATTTTGGGGGAATTTTTTTAGTCTTTAAACTGAGTTTTCTCAAAACTATCTACTCTGTAGTTAGAACATTTTGGCTCCTAGCCAGCGAAATGTTGTGCTAACTTTCACAACTAATAACCGCTTCTTAATGAAAGATAGGACTGAAGGCTATTTTTTTGTTACTATATTTTAATTAAACAATTTTAATTTAATGTTTTTTAATATCAGGGGCAGTTGTTTTGTCTCCTTTTCTTTACTTTATATGTTTTCTGAGTTAAATGAGGTGTAAGATGTCAGAAAACCTGAAATAGGCTATCTTGGATACCCGGTATTTTCCAAAAATAGATCAGTGAACTTTTTGTCTTGTGCATTTTTGTCTTATATTTCATATAATAAAGATTTTTTATTGTTTTCATTAATAAATAAGATGCTCATGTAATTAAAAAAAACCAATGTAATGTCATGTAATAAATACATGACATGTATTCTATTTTGGAAAAATTATGTTAAGATCTAGTGATAGCACAAAATCCATCTTCACTTCAACCACAACTATTTTGTTATCCGTTTTCCGTTTTCGGAAATCTCTTCCCCCCCCCCCCCTCAACCCAATCTTTCAGCAAATCTTGGATTTCATTGTAAATGCTTACGCTACGCCGCTGACGCTATATACTATTTAAAGTTGACATAAACAAATCATTTTCGATTTTTGTGCCCGTTTGAGTATCATAAGGATCTTTTATTAAGCAGGTACAATTTTTTCTCTTTTTTAATTTATTTTTAGATTTTTTTCAAAAAAGGAAAAATATGTTTGTTTTACAATGATTTAATAATTTTTGTTTCTGAATTTTTCTCTTGATAAGCGATTTACTGTAATACAAATATTCCAAAATGGTCAGAGTTTAAAACTATTTAACATCCTTTGAGTGTTGTGATTAGGCTTTTATTATGAAATTAGAAATATGGTAATAGTGGAGTAAAAAGTGAAAAGGTGGATACAAAACATTGTCATTTTTTTAGGAGAAAGCATATACCATGTTCTACTAGAAGTTTCCCAACGTGCTCTGTTGATGTCCGTGTAAAAATTCACAAATACGTGTGCATAACAAAATGATCGAATTCAACGTTCCCTAGTGGATTTACACCCCAAACAGATGCTCGGCCCATGAATTTCCGCTCCATGAATGATGTCTGGAAACGTTTCTTCAATCCTAAACTTGCTGTCAACATGCAATACTAGCAATATCAACAAAACAAGAAAAAGATATATATAATGGTTAAATAAATATTAAACTCTCCTTTCCAATCCTTTCAACTTAAAATGGGATCGCACACCCTCGCTATTATTTGGTCCGAGCCTCGTGAGAAAATAACTTAGAATTCAAAAGAAATTTATGTTATATATAAGAGAAATAAACACATTTGAATCATGAATATCAGATTAACAAACACAATCATTAGAATATATTTCCATTCAACACAAATATTGTTCTGAATACACTCTTGGAAAAGAAAAACACAGATAAGTCTGTTCAAACTGAATAAAGCAAAGATATAATAAATGAAAAATTTAGACCATGGTCATAATCTTATATCTAAACATATATATATATAAATGTAACATATTGAAATTCTGTTAAAAAAAAAAGAGAATATATCACTTTTCAGTTCAGGTCGCTTCAACATTTGCCCACAATAAAACGAATGCTAAAAAAAAAAATAGAATGAAACCCACAATATAGTTAAAAATACTGATAACAGAATAGTAAGATAATAATATTAATAATTAAAAGCTTGTTTTAGACCTTTATCATTGTTTTTTTTTAGTTTCTTTTTATTGTAACCAGTTCTATCCTAGTCAAAACGGAATCAGAGTTTTACTCACAGTACTTCATTACTTTTAACACAGATAATGGCTTCCACCCTTGTGAGCATGCATTCGACATTGCTAAAGTAGATTGTGCAAGATAAAACATATCAGATTGCTTATTACAGTTACACATTTCTTTCCGTTCAGAGTATTCAAGTTGATCTTTTCAGTCTGGATGTTATCTTTGTCATTTAAGAAGAATGATTGCAGCTCTCCTAAAAAAAGAACTAAGGTCAAAACATCATTTCGTTCTTAGCACAATCGCTCTATAAAATAAAATGGTTATTTTTATATAAAAAAAACTTGATCCTGTCATCTGATCTTACAAACACATTATTGCCACATTATTAATGCTATTTTCTAATAATTTTTAAATACATAGGTAACAACATTATAAAATAACGTTGTAAAAATAGTTGCATCGTGAATGACACGAAGTGGTTTAGTAGCAGGAGTCTCATTTGGGTTTTCCTACAATTGTATTGGAAATAAACAGACATGCAAAAATAAGTTGGGATAATAAAATTGTTGTGCTAAGCAAACTTCAGAATTACAATGACAACGCATCCAAAGGTATAAAAAACAAGATATTTACAGTTCCATTTTGAATTGTCAATATTTTGGGGGGACGAACAAAATAGGGCAATATAGACGAGGTCAAATGAAGATCACCTTGAGAACGTCAACTTGTCATGATGACGTGGAGGTCATTGGAATTTTTCAAGGTAATTTGCATGACAAATGCAAATGACGACGAGTCCTTTCAAGGACATGTGAAGGTCAAATGTAAATTAGTATGGGTGATTTACATGTCGAGGTCATTTGAAGGTCAAAGGTAAAAATGCAAATAAGTATGTCATGTGACCCCTTAAACATCTTGAAATCAGATGATTGATCGATTGGTGAAGAGGTTGTATCATAATACCTGATAGATCAAAAGTTTAACCCGTTCAGTTTAAAGTTGGGGTGTCGTATAGGCCGCTAAGTTAAAAATGCATGTAAATAGGTCATGGGACCCCTCAAACATCTTGAAATGAGGTGATTGATCGATTGGTGAACAGGTTGTATCGTAATACGTAATAGATCAAAAGTTTAACCCGTTCGGGTATCAATATCAAGCTGGAGTGTCATATAGGCTATGATGGGTAATAAAGTAAAGTCGGTCGTGCGATCCATAAATGATATCTTGAAATGAACAGTACTATTGATTGGTGATATTAGTAATACATGAGTAATCAATCCTTTCGAATATAGGAGTGACCTCTAAGGAATGTAATAGAGTCGTCGTGTGACCCATTGATATGAATAGTACTATCAATTGTGGATGTTGTAATACTGATTCCTTAAACCTTTCGTATATTAAAGTTAATGATAATAAAAGTTAGATCCAAATTTTAAGAATGATATTATTTACTAGAATGTCAAAGTTCTTGAAATGAAAGATGTACAATAATGTCAGTTGCTTTCTTTTTTTTGTTAAAGTAGTAGTAGTAGTTAAAGTACTTTTTTTGTAAAAGTATAAAGTTACATTTTATTGACTTTGTCCTATTGGTTTTAGAATATTGTTTAGATTAAAAAAGTTTTTAATCTAAACAATATCCTAAAATCAATAGTTCAAAGTCAATGAAATATAACTTTATACTTAAACAAAATAAAGGGATTCAACTGACATTATGCTTCGAATAAATTTAATGCTTCAAATAAATCTGTGTTTACAGTTAAGAAAAGACTAAATATTGTAGTGATTTTTATCTTTATTTGTATACTTGTATCATAATTTT
>JAFIDM010090790.1:170279-181417 GCA_023159025.1 Thereuonema tuberculata
TTTTTGGTAATTTGCAATGATTGTTTAATTTTTTTTTGATACAATAACAAAACTTACGTAATTTATTAGACAATAGAAACCTATCAAACCTAAATCATTTTTATGGTTTGTTACTTTCCTTATCTTGTTTTCCTAAATTGTTCGACCGTCGATATATATCTGGTAGAACAAGTAAATAATGAAATAAAAACTAAAAAAGCATTTGTAAAAAGATCGTTTGCGTTTGGCGTCGGAAAATAGCATTATGCAATCACTTCTATCAACCAACAAAAGATTTATTTACAAGTCCCATTCTGCTGATACAAATCCCTTTTCATCAAAACTAATTTGGCGATAGAGTCCTTACCAACTCAGATTTTTTCGTCAAATTTGATGACTTCGTCAAATCAGATTTGATTTGATTTTCGTCAATTTATAATCCATCCATTAGTAGTTTAAGTAAAAACCTTGCTTTTCTTATATATCTTATATACAGTGAAACTTTTAAGAGCACCAAAAGTAATTCGGAGTAATGAAAAGTATTGTCAGCGCTAGTACAAAGCATTCGTCTAACTTTAATACTACAATAAATATTGGATCCAGGAGAGAAAAAAAAACAAAAAAACATTCATCTAAGAAAACTAATAAACTCCAAACTTCATCAAATGAACTTCGATATTTCGTCCTTTATTTCGAGGACTTTATCAAGATCTCTTTTTTAAAAAACTTAAATAACGAAAAAATAAATATAAAGGAAGGAGAAAAAATCTTATTTCGCAATCCTAACAAAACAAAATCATAATAAAATCTCTTTAACGAGACCTTACAACGTGAAATTTAACAATTAAAAATCAAATTTAACAATCAATGTGAAATTAATAAAAACAAATTTAACAATCAAAAAACAAATAAAGATTCGTGAATAAACATGTGAATAATGTCAAATAAGTTTTAAAATGCCTTTCAATCTTTTGTTTTTCATCAATGACTTCCTATATATATTTAAAGATACCTTGTTAACTCTTAAAGAGACTTATTTGTCATTTTAAAACTTAGTTGTTTGTTTATGTGGAAGTTCACAGAAAAATGATAATAAATGTAAGGGATTCGCGAGACAAAAATGGTTTGGGACATCTTCGATCTTTTATTTTTGTTCTTCTTAATACTGTCGTCCTAGGATGGGGCTCCAGAGCATTACTGGACTCCCGTTCGCGTGAATCGACAACGTGCACCTCTCAAGCGGTCTTCGCTCATTGTGTAGGGAAATTAGACAAAAAAGTGGCCGAACCCGGACATTTGAAATATCAAGCTGAAAATTGGTAGAAATGTTGAGAATAGTGTTCTGATTGATATCCCAAAATTCCCAAAAAATCCATCTTGGGGAAAATCTGCTATTTTGAAAAAACCGCCCCCACCGTGGATTTGTCGAGTTTTAAGCATAGCGACTGAACCGAGCGTCTGAATGTATTCGTTTTTGCACCAAATTACTTAATTCAGGCTCCGTTCTCTTCCAAAACACTAAAATTAATAATTATAGACCAATTTTGGTGCTTGAGAAAAAATAATATTTATTGAAATGCGACAAACGAATGTTGGTCTAAAATTATAATAAATGTTATCGTAACATACAAAAAAATGAATCAAAGAAGACACAAGGCGTGAAGTACAGGCAAAAGCAGCAATACAAATACATTATGAAGGGTAAAAGTTAGGTAGCTTATTTCGTGTTGTCACTGAAGCTCGACTGGCTGTTCACTCACTGGCGAAAATCTTTCACTTACTGGTAATGCATGATCTGAAAAATTGTAACCTAAATTAGCGTCGATTTAATAACAGTAAAAAGTAGTCTTTAAATTTTGCAGTTATTTACCGTTACTATGACAACACGTCGGCCAAAGGTTGAATGTCATCATCGCTATCCGAGTCATCGTAGTCCATACGATGTGTGCAGCCATGTCCTGCGCAGTAGCCGCACATGCTTGTGCAAAGAAAACCGTGTCTTCTTCACCCGCGTCTCTTCTCGCAACCACAGTTACAGTTGCAGGATATGATGTTCGGTATCCGCTCCGGTGCTGGTTCTTCTTTAGTTGGAATGGGTGTCAGCTGACTTGCATGATTCATCCATCCCCACTCTGCTTCCGGCAGGCGATTCCCCATCCAAATCTAGAATTATTAGTTGACGACCGACACTGTCTCCCTTAAACAAGCTTGAATTTCTTGAAAGATCCCTGTGTGCCTTTTCAGAACGGAGCAGAAGTGGTATTACATCCACTGATTTTCCACGTACTTCGCATACTGGAGACAGATGTGGCTGAAATTCCCTGGACGCGCCCACACAACCCGGTGCAGAAGGAACTGTAAACTCTGCGTTAACTGGAAAGTTTGTCTTGGACGGCGCTATCTCTTCTAAAACGTTGATCAATCCAGACATAGTGCCTTTCCGCATCAACATCCCGTCAAACACTGCTGGAGGCCTTGCTGCAAGTTCATAGGTCAGGTACTTTTCGAGGTCAACATCGTCACGCACAACACAGCAATCGGTGAAAAAGTTGGTTAGGGTTGATTTCGACGGAAGTGTCTTTGATCTTGGCCGTTTTCGATGCAATGGCAAAAGTCGTGACTTTGTTGTTTCGTTTTAAGTGGACGTTACTGAATCGTTGACCTGTGATTGATTTCCTTGCTTGCAAACCACGGGAGAGAGCCTCATCACAGTTAACTGTATCGTCGGCTACTATACCGGTAGACAAGAACATTAGAAGGTTCGTTGAGTCGTTAAAAGGATGGTGGGACTGGAGCCAGTCTACCATCTAGCGAACGTCTGCCTTATCTCTCACTTGCGAAGACTCTTAGCTCCACATGTTAGTCGGAGGTTTCGGCGAAGACTCCACAAAATTTTTCAGTGGCTTCGATTACATGTGCAGATGAAGGCATTGCACAAACCCATCGAGCAACGACATTATCCGTCAATCCACGTCCATGTGTGAGCCCACCCGCCGTCTTCATGTTTCTCATCAACACTTGCTCTATAGTTATATCGGTCCATATGCCTGACCAGAACTTTGCAGATCTCCTGACAGTGAAGCAGCCTTCCTTAAAAAATTGCCGGAACTCCAAGAGAGTCATAACATCCTCGAGCTGAGATGTCCCGCAGAGTGTAAATACGGAATCATTCTTTGGACACACAGCAAGTGAAGAACCCAAACTCCAGAACGTTCAGCTCTGACAAACAGACGCATGATGCCAACCATCTTAAAAGAATCGCACCCACAGCTTCGCAGTGAACCGTCCAGATGAAAAGAGAGCTTGCTTCGAACAACTCTGCTGGCTGGACGATGTACTCTGACGACAAAACGTCATCCACCGAAGTCGTTCCAGAGTGTGGTCTGAGTGTGTTCGTTTCAAGCGATCGCTGAGAAGAGAGTCTGCATCTTGTATATCCTGAATATCGCCAACGAAAGCTGCATCAGAAGATGTGCGCGGACAGCTAGAGCGTAGGCATGGCCGTTTACCATCTCGGTCACTGTGTTCTTTGCGTACACCGTCTCCCACAATTCTTCCAAGCAGGAGAACTACGTGATAGCCAAACACTGTGCGAGTTGAGCCATGCGCAAACTCGGCTAATTTAAAACTTGCTCATTGGCACATCTTTTTTTGTTTTGTTTTAAAACTGCAGTTAGGAGGGTTTTTATCAACAACGACAGCTTTTTAAATAGGCTGTTCAATGTTTAATTTGTTTTATTCTAGGTTCCAGTTTGGATGGGGAATCGCCTACCGGAAGCAGAGTGGGGATGGATGGCTCATGCAGTTCAGCTGACACCCATTCCAACTAAAGAAGAACCAGTACCGGAGCGGATACTGAATATCATATTTGGCAACTGTAACTGTGGTTGCGAGAAGAGATGCAGGTGTAGAAGAAACGGTTTTCCTTGCGCATGTATGTGCGGCAACTGCCCAGGACATGGCTGCACAAAACGTATGGACTGCTCTAACTCTGATAGCGATGACGACGTTGAACCTTTGGCAGACATGTTGTCGTAGAAACGTTAAATACCTACAAAATTTAAAGAACACTGTTTTATTTGTCTTAAATTGACGTTAATATAGGTTATATTTCTTCAGATCATGCATTACCGTCAAAGATTTTGGCCAGGCAGATTAGTGAACAGGCAGTCGAGCTCCAGTGATAACACGAAACAAGCTATCTAACTTTTACCCTTAATAATGTATTTCTATTGCTGCTTATGCCTATATTTCACGCATTGTGTTATGAAGTCTTCTTTGATTATTTTTTTTATGTTACAATAACATTTATTATAAATTTAGATCAATTTTCGTTTGTCGCATTTTCATAATTATTATTATTTCTGAAGAACCACAATTGGTCTATAATTATTAATTTTCAGTGTTTCGGAAGCTAATGCAGCCTGAATTACGTAATTTGACGCAAAAACGAATTCATTCAAACGCTCGGTTCAGTCGCTATGCTTAAAACTCGAAATATTCATGATGGGGGCGGTTTTTTTAAAATGGCGGATTTTCTTCCAGAAGGATTTTATTTGAATTTTGGGATATCAATCAGAACACTATTCTCAATATTTCTACCCATTTTCAGCTTGATATTTCAATGTCCAGGTCAATGTCTAATTTCCCTGGACTATTTGGCTTTAAAGCATAAGTTTTTAATTATTCAGTGTGATGTTAATAGCGCTTTTTAAAATTAATAGCGCGTCATTGACTGTGACATATATTTAGAAGGACTCAAGAAATAATGGACTCAAGCTTCTGAAATCCCTGTATGGTTTTAAGCAGGCGGGCCGTAACTGGCACTGCACATCTAAAGAAAAACTTGGTAAAAAAGGATACTTCCCATTGAAAACTGAGCCATGTATTTTTAAAAAGGAATTTAATAAGGAGACATATTTTTTGCTAGTTTATATTGATGACATTTTGATTTTTGGAAAGAGAGAGAATATAATAAGTGACATAAAGGAAGACTTGAACAAATTGTTCGGTGTAAAAGACCTAGGTGCTATAAAAGATTATCTAGGAATGCAAATTGATCACGATTTTGAGAATAATACTATATCAATCTGTCAGAAACGTTTTGTACATGAACTGTTATGCAGATTTCAAATGGAAAATAGTAAAAGTGTGTCAACTTCTTATATAGAAGACAAAGTGATAGATTCAGAAGAACCAAAGGAAGAAGATATATTAGATAGTAATAATCATCTTAAATATAGAAGTATTTTAGGAAGCTTAAATTACTCATGCAATAGTAGTCGTCCAGACATTATGTATTCAGTGAATAGATGTTCAGAAAAGTATAACAAACCAACAATGGCTGATCTTGTCAAGGCAAAATGGATACTAAGATACTTAAAAGGAACTGAAGATTACAAACTGTATTTTAAGCTAAGTGACAAAGATTTAATTCCTTATGCAGATGCAATCTACGCAAATCGAAGTGCATGCAAATCAAAAAGTGGATTTGTAATTTTTCTTGGTGGATGTGCGATAACTTGGTTAAGTAAAAAGCAGCCAATAGTATCACACTGCACCTAAGAAGCAGAACTTATAGCTTGTTGCGAGTGTAGTCGCTATATCATGAGCTACAAAAACATTCTACTAGAATTAAATTACAAGGAACTTGCAAATGAGACAGCTGCTAAGCACTATAATAACCAGCCGACGATCAAAATGATTGGAGATCATTTCAATCAAACCAAAAGTCGACATGTGAATATATAGTATCACATAATCAAGGACTTAGTTGCTGAAAATGAGATCAATGTAACTTATATTGAAAGTAAAAATAATCTTGCTGATGTCTTTACAAAAGGACTCCCCTCTGTTAAACATCATGATATGATCGAAAACCTTGGATTAAATAAATAAATTCTTTTAATTGTGAATCCACATTGAAGGGGGGTATTGTTTGTTTTTAAAAGACAAAAGTTTTTTTTTGTTCAATGTGAAATTCATCAATTATTTTCATTGGTTAAGATATTTTATTAGTGAGTTGAAATGAAAACAAAGAAAGGGTCATTGCAGCATATATTGTGTTTGTTTAGCGTGCTAAAGAAATTGTTTGTTAGTTGTGCACATGTGATTGTACAGTGATGAAAGAAGGAAGTATGACGATGTATTGCAAAGAGATGGATTCCAGGTTGGGACGATCAAGATGGGCAGAGTTAGAAGAAGACATCTCTATGAAGAATCCCTCAATATAAAAAGTTCTTCAGTTATACATATATTTAATAGAAATTAGAAGTCATAAGTTAGCAGAAGTGTTTTTAAGCTGCAAACTTCTATTAATACATATTATTTTTTTTTGAGATACCTTCAAAAGAATAGGCTTACAGCGTACATTGAGAAAGTTGGAGATTTCGGATGCACCAGATCGACGTGTATGAAACTAGATCAAGTAAGGAGAGGTATTCAGCGATTTCTTCTATCAAGATTAAAGTAAGTGACTTACCTTATTTTACTTTTACCTTTGTCGTCAGGGATCAACATGGATCTACAGATTGTGTTAATCTAAACTGTAAAGAATTATTCTATTACATTTGACTCTTATTGTGCTCATCGAGAATTGCTATGACATTTAATTTCTATATATAACATACCAATTACTTAAATATCTTCAAATCAGCTTGGGACTTTTTTCGTAAAAGAACATTACAGTATCTGAAATGTTTTATAGGAACAGACTTATTCTATATGTGAATTCATTAGAAAGAATGAAGATTATAGTTACAGTGAAATGAACTAGTAAAATGAACTTGACATTGCTAAGCTTTTAAGTTTGCATCGATGATTCTATTATTGAGCATCTCAAGTAACAGAAATGTGTTTATGTGTAATTAATATTAATGAAGAGTAAATCTTGTAAGAACTATTTTGGCAAAGTTTCTCTATTTTTTATTGATTGTAAATATCATCTCTTAAGTCACTAAGTCTGTGCTATAACATTTTGGAACTATATTAAATGATTATTGACTTTTTAATTACTGTATATATATTACTTTGCTCCAGTTGTCTACTGCGGGGATATGTCACGTAATGCGTTAGGAAGCTGGAATGCGAGAGGATTCGTTTTTTTTCCATCGGGCTAGTCCATCAACACATTTCGGAAGGAATCAATTTCTAAAATTTTTTTCAAATTCGGCATAAACAATCACATTCACAGTGTTAGGTAAAGGTTCTTTGAAACGCATATCTAATCGAACTGTATCCTGACTAACTAATCGAAAATAACCTGAATTGGAACCACTGTCGGGAGATAAATGAAAACAATAAGCCGTTGAACCTCGTTGAGCTGTGAATAATTGAGAGCTAATCCTGTATCAAAGCCTAAACGATCTGTTACAGAGAAAAGAGAAAGAAAATTTTCGAGCATCATAAATTTTTGGAATAATCCGGTTGAAAGGAATGACTGGGAATGGAACGGCCATCGACGGATAAACTAATTAAATTGCTATCATAATGGTGAAAGAAGAAGGAATTTTCTTTAAAGGACCCAATAAAGGCTGCATTATTAACTAATCCTATCACCACACGTTTTGGAAGTTGACCCATAAAAATGTTATCGAGATTAGCTTGTAAATTACCTCTAGGAATTGAAAACAATTTGCATTCAACTTTTGTTAGTGAATATTTTGCCACAGTTGTTGGTAAAATTTTGGAATGAGCTAACAAAATACTAGGGCTATCTTTAACTTTACGAATAAACAGAGATGCCTGTTCAATATAAACTTTATAGGTAGGGTTGTCTGTCGGTGAAAGGAGACAAAAACTATGTTTGTTATGGATCAGTCTTAGTCGAACATCAACATTGTTCAAAATCAATCGATCCTGCTTAAATAAATCGCAATGAAGCGGTCCGGCTAATTCGAGAGTTTTCCTTCTGCAATCAACTCATGACTTTTTTCAATCCTGCATTACACTCCTGTACTGTAGGATTGAGGTCATTAAATTTACCTCCCTCGTCCATATACCAACCGGACGCTGTCATTTGAGTAGCCTTAGAATCATGGCCGTGATTTAATAAGTGTTTCTAAATAGGGCCTATAAGCATAACAGTTATCTAATAATATAATATAATAATTTATTTGCCTTACATAAGTTTGATAATACATAATAGATATGAGTGTGACTTCCCTGTGCCTTAAGGGTAGTCCCGTCGAGAAGGCAGGCAGGGAGTCAATTACAGGCAAAATAAAATAAAATAAAATAAAATAAAATGCAAAAAGCATTACTGGTTACATATAATGGAGAAAACAAAACAGAGCACAACACAAAAACATTGAAACTAATAAATATAATGTGGATAAAAGGAACAGTTAATATGTAATAAAAATGTGAAAAAGAATTACACAATTGTGGAGTTTATATCTGGTGATATATACAATCTTCGTAAAATAACTAAGATAATGAAATATATAATTAAAAAATATCATATAATTCGTGAACAGAAATTTTCGGATAAGAGGTTAAGCCTAGCCCAAATAGATGGAAAGTAAAGAGAATAGAAAGAGAAATAGCGAAATAAGGAGGAGGAGAGGAAAGGTTGGAAGATATCTGATGAAGGTAGACGTTTACGACTTGACAACGGATAGATTAGGAATTAACTTATGGACTGGAGAGAAGAGAAGGTAAGAATGATAATTGTAAAATTGTGAAAGGTTATGTTAGTGCAGGCAGATGATGTTTTAGTTTTCTTTTGAACTGTTTTAAATTGGGACTTTCACGAATATTGGGGGGAAGTTTATTCCACAGAGAAGGAGCAGAGTAGCTAACAACTCTTTTTTGATAATTTGCTGTGATTCTTGGAGTAAATAGAGTTGAGGAGGTTCTTGTATTGTAAAGATGTGACTGGGGCTTAGTAGGTAGCGTGATAGAGGTGGAGATATTTGTATTAAGTAATTTATAGGTGAAGAGAGCTAACTGTAGGTTATAGAGGTCATGGAAGGAGATAACTTTATATTTGTGCCAAAGAGATTTATTCGAGTATTGCATTGGCTTTCCGTCCAAAAATCTCAGGAAGTGTTTTTGTACCTTAAGAATCATGTTTTGATAAAATTTAGAGGCGGTGCCCCATATTGCAATACCGTAGCATATGTTGGAGTGGATTAAGGACCAATATAGATTTAGAAGTATTTGTGTCGGTAGAAAGTTTAGTTTTTTAATAATGCCCAAGTTTTTAGAAATTTTATAAGAACTTTGTTGCGTATGTAGATTCCATGAAAGATCCTGTGTGAGAAAGATACCTAAATATTTGAAGGAATGCACTTCCTGAAGGGCAGCGTTTTTATAAGTGACAGAAAAATTCTCTTTACAAAGGATTTTGTTTTTTTGATGGAAAAACATATATACTGTTTTCGGTGTATTTAATTTCAGGTCATTTAAAGACAACCAAGATTCAAGGGGATGGAATATTATCTTCCAAAAATACATCCACTTGACTAAATAAAAAATGAAGCAATAAATTCACGGGACTTACTTTATCAGCTGCAACAATAGACGTTTCATTTGCTCCTTTAACGAGTTTTAGCTTAATATTCAATATAGATTTGGAAAGATCCAGATATTCATCGCCAACTCCCGAAATGACAAATTCAATGGGTGCTGTTTCGAAAATAGAAGCAATCGGATGATATTCAACATCCGTATTTTCATCTATCGCTACTTATGTTGGAGGTAATTCAAACAAATCCAATTCTGATTTAAAACATTCGCAAGATTTGGAATGCGGTAACTGAGCCCACTGACTGACATGATTTAATCAAAAATGTCACGAATCGAGTTGTTGTTGTTGTTGTGTTTTTTTCTTTTGTGTTTCTTTGAAGATCGCTTACGTTTGACTTGCTTCAAAGACTGCTTTCCCATAAATGAATGTGTTGGAAAAGGAAAACGCCTTTTTCCGAGGAGACTCTTACCATTTCCAGTTTGACCGGAAATAACGTTATGAAATGCTTCTTCTAACCTAGATTTCGTGGATTCTTTAACATTTTTACCTGATTCAACATCTTCTAAAAACCTTCCTCCACTCGCCAAAGCCTGACGACCTGCTATGAAAGCTACTTTTTTCAAAAGGGGTTTAGCCCATCCGAACAGGGACCCAAACACGTTACCGAGCCCATGACCCCTTTGAAACCTTGAACCTACAAAGACCGGAATTTCCGAATGAAGTCTTCCCCCTCCTCCAGCTTGATTTTCGTAATATCGAGACACAGAGAAGGATCGAATCGATAGGGTTTCATTCTATTTTTTTTCTAACGGATTGTACTAAACTTGTCGTCACACGGCCGCTCTGAAATGGTATTGGAGTACCTGTTTCATTTCTTAAATAGATAGAAACTGTATCAAAAGAAGTCCGTTAAAAGGGGTCTGTAATATAAAGTGTTGAATGATGTACTATTTAAATCCCCATTTTTACCATCTAATTGAACCATACGCAAAAGAGGAGCAAAAGTATCACCTACTAATGAACTTTCAACAATATCAGAATACACAAAAATAGAATAAAAATCTGATCTAAAGTCAATGCTGGAACTTGCTTCCCATTCACCTTCACGAAACATCAATTGATCTTGAAATCCTACAGGAGCAACCAATGGAACTGTTAAATGTAAAACATGATGTCGATTCACATTGATGGTGATTCGATTTGTAAGTTGAGAGAATTCGAAAGAAGCACCTTTAAGACCTGGATAACGAAAACTTATTTTTTGATTCATATGATTAATTAAAAGTTTCGGATCCGAATAATGAGCCGGAAGTTTTTGAAAAACTTCTGAAGAAACTTGATCATGTAATTTCACAAAACAGAAAAAAGAAGTTACTTCTAAATCAGTTTTGTGTGTAAAAGGAGGAGATTCTAAGGCAATCAATTGATCCGAGATCCGTACAAAGGAACCTTGTATTGATTTATCATCAACAGCATCACCATCATTAGAGAAATATTTACTTTTATCAACATCTTCTAAATGTGTTTGAGTGAACCCTAACCATACTGGTAATATTAATTCATACAGTGCAGGATTAACTAAAATTGAAACTCTACTGTTAGATTCGTTAGATTGACTCGCTTTTGATGCATCCCTACTTTCAGTATCTTGTACTGAAAATGTTTTTTCAAAGATTTGAGCACGTCA
>JAFIDM010090790.1:181817-207820 GCA_023159025.1 Thereuonema tuberculata
AGTGATTCATCTTTGATCAAAGCCGCTTGAAGTTCACATGCTAAATTTCTTATACTCGTACATTTCTTTTTAATAATAAATTCTTTTTTCAAAAGTCGGTTTTCATTTACAATTTTAAAATTTCCACCTGTTTCGGGAGTTAAACTAAACCACGAATGTGAGTAATGTAATTCTGTCATGCAAACTTCATAACGTTCGGTTAATTCAATTCGTCTAGCTAATTTAGTTGTATAACTTGTAAGTGTATTATCGGGAAAATAATCCATGCTAGAATTACTAGGGAGAGTCAAATAAAAATTATCTTTCACATTTTCATTACGTGAATTCAGTTGTTAAATCACGTGCTAAAACCTAACTATCAAATTGTTTCGTATAACCTTTCCACCAAACCAGATATTGTTTATTCGAACCTTTACCTTTTTCTTTGAGATTTTTTTCAATGGGATTATAACTCGTATCATCTTTAAGCACCACTTGTAATTCGAAAGCGTAAAAAGTTCCAATAATGGGTTCGTTTTGATAATCAACTAAACGAAACACTGGAGGAATTCGATTCAATTTTTCAACAACCCGAAATATTTCAAATGTTCATTCGCCTTAATATCCTTTTTTAAATGGTTTACGAGCTTCGCTGATGTGTACTTAATAGCCAATTTTTATTATCATACAATCAATGCCGTACTAGAGTTTGATTATGAGATCCGACTTTATTCGGGACCATACCAATACTTTGCTAACTTCGATTATATGATTCCACAATATCGGATAATACGTCAATATAACGATACGATTTACTATAAAAAACCATCTGTATAATCGTTCAAATAATGGCACATTTGGTTTGATTGTGTGTGACGAAAAAATGAATTTGCCTTTGTTTCAAAAAAGACTGAAATGTATCGTACAGAAATTCCGTTTCATGATCACTTTGCAAAACTTCTGGTGGTTGTATGTTATCGAAAAGTTCTTGAAAGGCTCGTGTTACTTGAACACCAGTTTTTTGTTGAATTGGAATCACCTAACTTTTTTTGGAAAATACATCGATGATTGCAATGAGATATCGAAATCCATCATTATATTTTGCTAATTTTGATACATCTACTAAATCACTTTGCCATTGAGAATCGATTCTAGCCACGATTGTTCGATTTCGTGGGAAATGATGCCTTACAGGGCGATACATAGAATAAGTGTCTTTACTTTGAAGCCAACATCGAACCTGAGATTTCGAAGTAGATGAATCAGTTTGTTTAGCTCTTTGAAAAAGTCTTTGAATACCGCCAAAAAGAAGAAAATCGGTTTTTCATCGGTTTTCATTTCTTCTTCTTCTTTTTGTTAAATCAGGGAAACTCAGCCAAGGAAACTCGTCTTCCCTACGTCATCGTCGCAGCAGCTCTTTCTTAATACGTCCTGTACCTGCTTGTTTCGATGGTTGTATTCGTTCTAAATTTATTTTTAGAGTAGTTCCAACCTTTAGGTTCATTTAAGTTGCGTTTTCTAGTGACTGCTGCTTTATTATATTGAATTAATTCAACAATATTACTTTCAGGTATTAATTTACCGTGAAAACGAACTTCTCGTTTTATAATTCCAATCAATACCGGGAAATTTTCGAAGTTTTAATAATTCTTCCAAGAGAGACTTATGATGAACTAGATTTGCAAATTGTCCAAGTAATAATTTTAGTTTCTCAGGGGTTGATAAAAGAGGTCTGGTGGTGGTGACCGGATGGAGTAAGACTGGATTGCGAAGCAGCTTCCGTGGGTGTAGCGGCTTCAGCGGCGGTGGCATCGGACAGTGCTGAGCGCTGTAAAAACATCGTTGGAGGTGTAGGGCGTGGCTGTGGTGTGGCGGGGGTGGCGGACAGCGCAGAGCGCTGAAACAACGTAGGGGAAGGTGTGGCGTCAGCGGCGGCGGACAGCGCGGAGCGCTGTAAATTCTTCGTTGGTGGGTGTGATGGTTGGTCGTTTTCGTTTTTTGATAATCGATGTTGGCTATGAAAAGTATGAAATCTCGATTGAGAATGAGTTAAAAATTTCAGTTTTAAATCGTCAGGTATGTTAGGATCTTTTAAAATATTGTGAAATTCTGATTCTAATAGTGTAAGTTTTTGAATCAAAGGATGTTGAGAATCGTATCGTGAAACACTTGCTGGTAATAATGATGATGACAATGGTAGAGCCGCCAATTCTTGTGGAATAACAACTAATTTTTTGGTATATTTCATAATTTTTTTTAAGCAGATTTACCAAAAATACTTCCAATAAGCGCAGCTAATCCTGGAATTAATAAAAGATGAAATCCTTTACTTTGCTGAATTAAGAGACGCTTACGTTTATGAATAGGCACTGAAGATGTTCCAATGAAACATAATATTTTTTATGCTTTGTCAATTCCTTTTTGTGATAGGAGGATAAGGATACATTTCTATGTAAGATATTTCCAATACATTCCGAAAGACATCTTATAAAATCATTGGAACCATGTTGAACTAAACTTTGTATTTGACATTTGGATAGTGATGGAAAAGCCAATAAAATTTATAATATTGCAGCAAACGATTTTTACGAGATGAACGTTTTTTACGTCCTTTCGTTAGACTCGCTGGTGACATGAGGACGAATTAGACAAATGTGTTTGACATTTTATGACAAAAAAACCACACCAGTTTGTCATATTCAAAGACAAAAAAAAAGTATTTCTTTTTCTTGGGAATATAAATAATCATTGGTTGCCCATCAGGAAAGATATTGGTTCGAATTCGATATTGGTCAGGTGTGGAAGGTTTTAAATCAATAAATAAATAACTATAATGTTTCGATTTAGTCGAATCCTCATAGGACTCTAAAAAAAAATCTATGGTTACTCGGAAACATTTGACGTGCAAAACAATTAACCTGTGATTGATCTCTTATGTTACGAAAAAGAATAAAATAATTGGCATTTAAACTAGCTGTTCAATGAGCGTTACTACGATGAAATAAATTTTGAACTAAATAAAAAACCGAAATATTACAATGATGGCTATATTTGGTAAATATTGTTTCAATGGCTTGATCCACGTGGCCCATCAAATCATCAATCACCATTAGATGAGGAATACGAGAATCTAAATGTGATAAATCGGGTATACCTTCATGAAAATGAATGGAAGGAAAATCTTTAAACCCATTTCTGATAACACCATGTAATTTCCTGAGGAGATGAATCGATTATTATGTGACTGTTCTGAAGCATTTTTTTATAAAAGTTGTTCACCCGACCCGGAAGGACCTGAAACAAGGGCCCCAAACGGGTGTTGCTATTGAAAAATTTTTGAATGGGGACAGTTTTATTCTCTTATTCGACATGGTGTATAGAAAAGAGAAAAGAGAGAAAAAAATATAAAGTTTAACCAAGGAAAAAAAAGACCGATAATAATATATCTACAAATAAAACCCTACAAATTCAAATGTCCAAATAGAATCCGTAAATAATAATAATAATAAAAAAAGCTAAAAGCGAAAAAAACAACAACTTACAGTTTGTTGATTACTGCTTATTTAAAAGGGTTTCCAGCACCGAAGCAGCCCCGTCTTCATATGCTGTCAAATTATAAAAATCTCTCAAAGCTTTAGACGGTCTCAGTCTCGGCGGAAACGGTTGCTTTGAAGGGATTATTTCCTCTGTGGCTTCCTCCTCGTTGTCATCTTCACTTTCACAAAATGGTATAGTTAGAGTTTGAGGAACTCCAGGAGCGTTTAAATCTTCGTCGCCGCCCGTGAAATCGATCGTCAATGATCCTCCCTCTTCAATTCCACTACACACTCTCTTTGGCTTGGAACTGCTCCCTGCAGCGACCTCTCCGTCGTTTTCCAATTCTCGTTTTCTTGTGGAAATTGCCGAAGTGGATAATATTTTACCGTTCACCACAGGTTCTTCTAACACGAAAAGCGAATGTTTCCAAACTGCTCTTTTTAAGTAAATAAACAAAGACCCCCTGATGGAACTGAAGCCCAACTTCGGAATTTCCACTAACTGCAATTTGGCCTATTAATTTCTTGTGCGGTTTAAAGGTTGGCAAATACGGGCATTCACGAGCACGTAATGCCGCTTCGGCATTGTCAGCCCATCTATAAATTGTATCCCTAAATTTCTACGAGAAAATTTGATGCCCTTTCGTTTACATAAACCCCCGCACCAATTTCCACTAAACTACCCTTTTCGTTGTGATAATAGGCTTTGGAGAGATGTAAACATCTTTCCCCTTAAAATTCTTTTAACATAGCAAAACAGTGATCACCTAGAGTAAAGGTGTTCGGATCGTTTTATGGCGAGGGTAAACCCTATTTGTAGCCAAATTAAATGGAAAGAGAATGGAGAGGAAAAAATAAAAGAAGAGAGAAAAACAAATTACATTAACTTTTTTTGGTTTTACAAAATTAATTCGTTAATAAATTGAATGACTAGGAAAAACGACAAAAAAATATATCAACATTAAAGAAAGTTATCTTACCATGGCAACTCGTTCAGACATCTCTTCAAAATCATAAAGGAAAGCCATCTTTTTTTAAAAAAAATGATGATCTTTGTAGATGATGAATTCAAGAGAAAAAACCTCTAAATTTGCTCCGTGAAACACGAAGCAAGGTAAGGACTCAGCCAGAGAAACTACGCTATTTATACCGTTTGAAATCACTTATTTCGGAGATCAGGTGAAAATGATAAACGACGAATTTCATCCCTCTGACATTTATCATCTGATATCATCTGATTTAATTTGAGAAAAGAACCTATTAATGGCGCTGATTCAGCAATTTCTTCCTTGGAATTTAATATTTTCGAGGGGCAGTGATACCGCCGTCGATTTAGGATATCTCATGTCATTAACTTATTTGTGACAGGATCAGCAGTAAAATTTTTATATTAATACTTCCTCTAGGCAATGTCCATCCCTACAGAATTTTAGTTCAAACTTTAAAATAAAAACCGAAAACTAATATACTGTTACGTAGACTGAAAAAAATTCATGCACTTTTTGTAGCAATTTCATAAAATCAGTTGTTAGAGACTGAAAAAATTTTCAAAAGTCTTTCATTCAAGTACGTCTTGTAAACTTTAATGAATTATATTGTAATTTGTCCCTATAAACTATCTCGATCTGATTTTTTTTTCTTCATATCACTATACAAACTAATAATATTAAAATAAAGAAAAAGTTTTTTCATATTTAGTCTTTCCTAACCAGTAAACATAGATTTATTTGAAGCATTAAAACTTTTTAATCTAACTTGTAAGCATTATCTTAAAATCAATTGTTCAATGAAATGTAACTTTACACTTAAAAAATCAACTGACATCATAATACACTCATTACCAAAAAAAACGACGACCAAGAAGGAGTTGTCCGATTGTAATGAAATTTCGTATGGAAAGACACTGGGACCGCCCATACAAATGATTAAACTTTGGTGTCCAATGAATGAATAGCGAGAGCTACAGTGCATCGGAACTGCGCACTCAGCAGGTGTATATAAGAAGCGATTCTCAATCTGATGGTCAAAATTTCTGTTGCATTGCGAGTTAGGATACCTTTCAACGACTTAAAAAATGCCTCGCCGCAGAATTCGAGCTCATTACGTGCAACTGTCAGAGTTTGAAAGAGGTCGTATCATTGGATTGAAAGAGGCAGGTTGGGCAAGTCGGAGAATCGCTCGTCATATGGGTCGAAGTGATGCGGCGATTAGAAGATGCTGGCAGGAATGGGTGGACAATGGCAGATTTCAGCGTCATGAAGGTAGCGGTCGACCTAGGGCCACAGCAGAGCGGGAGGATAGAGTAATTGTCAGATCAGCTGTCACAGCGCCTGAATCATCTTTATCAACCATCAGACGTGCGACACGCACATGAGTGTAAACCATGACCATTCACAGACGGCTGAGAGAGCAACATCTACGCTCGTACCGACCGCTACGCCACCCGCCACTCACGTCTGCACACCGTCGGGCCAGATTAGAGTGGTGTCTGGCTCGATCCGGTTGTAATGATGCTGACTGGGGACGTATGGTGTTTAGCGACGAATCCCGCTTCCAACTGTGTCCTGACGATCGTTGCAGACGTGTCTGGAGACGCCCAGGGCAGCGTGCCGATCCTGCTTTCACTATTGCACGCCACACAGGCCCTCAACCACGAGGTATGGTCTGGGGAGCCACTTCTCTTGATAGCCGGACCCCTTTGGTCGTCATTAGCGGCACACTTACAACACAGCGGTACGTCGACAAAATTCTGAGACCTGTTTTGCTACCCTTCCTTTTGCAGTACCCTGGCCTTATTTTTCAGCAAGATAATGCCAGACCACATACGGCACGTGTTGCTATGACCTGTCTGGCAGCTTGTGAAACACTTGCTTGGCAAGCCAGATCCCCAGATATCTCTCCAATCGAGCATGTCTGGGATATAATGGGAAGGCGACTGCATCCGCCAGGGAATGTGGATGACCTAGCCCTACAATTGGAGCAAATTTGGCAAGAATTACCGCAGGAGACCATCAAGGAGCTTTATCACTCTATGCCACGCGTGTGGCAGCTTCCATTCAGGCTGAAGGTGGGTCAACACCTTATTGAGCTCGTTACTTTGTAACTCTGTAACTCTGAAATAAATCATTCAATTTGTCTGAAATTTTAATCATTTTTTATTCAGTTTTATTCAATCTTATTCTTATTCAATCTTATTCTTCTGAGTTCTTTGTCACTCTGTTACGTTTCCTATAGAAACAATTGCCATTTCACGTGATTATGACGGGATTTTTGAGACGAAGTCCACATCATTGCTTAAAGCATATCGCTTTATCCCTTCTATTTAAGTGATTTGTGTGGAGATAAGAAAAGAGTAGAGAAAGTTCGGTCAATATGAAATACTTGTTTTTCTCGTATGTGAGGTGCTACTATTTAGCGGTAAGCAGCAAAACTACTTCACCGCATTCCTACCACGCTTTGTCGTCAATCTCATTGTTACTGTCAGGCCAGTTATTTTGTTAGAAATTAAAATATGAATTTCCTGCCTTCAAAACTTATGCAGGTAAATTTATTAAAATCTGAATGAAGTTGTAGAAGTGTTATAATATACTGAATCATTGTGGAATGCAAAATAAAGTAGTGATTGCTGATTGTCTGTTAGCTGTTTTGTTTCTAAGTGCCTTGAAGAAGTGCTAGGTGCTATTTCATTCCCAAGATGGTGTGTCGGGCAATTTCCAATACGGAATAGTAGAGTTTCAAATCATCGTTCACTTCAGGTCTGAAATCATTCCTTAATGGTTTCCTGGGGTTGGCAACGGGAAACCATCTCAATATCTTTCCCTTAAAATTTTACGGTTTCTTTGAGAGATTCGCTGTGTTCGGAACACCAGAGATCCATGGAACACGGACCTTCCGAAAAGTTGATTACATTTGTGACTTCTGAAGAGAACACCATGAGAAACAAAGGAATAAACATTTTTGACATTATTTTATTTGTAACTAATAATTTTTATTAGCCCATTGAGCTTTTATGCACGTAAATATTGTCTTTTTTTAAAAAAAAGGCATGTATCTCATATAATTCGCTCATTTCACATTACCTGCCAATTTGACTTGATCATATCTAATTAAATTTTTATGTAAAAAAATGATATTATTTAATTACGACTATAGACAAATAATATTAACTAATTTAAAGGTCTGCAGCAGTTTACATTTCAGTTTGATTAAAATAATAATAATCGAGTTATGACAACAAACAAAAATGGTATTCATAATACCCGAACTCTAATGTTGATTCTCACGAAGAGGTTGTTAGGACTAAGTCTCTCCTCATTAGCAGGTTTTAATATAATATAATTTCGAAGAATACTCAGCGGTTTATAGTTGAGAACAATCTTGCAGGCTCTATCGATCTATATATTTTAGACATTTATTACGTGGACATATTACAGAGAACCACCAAAATCAAAGGCGGTAAAATAAAAACTCCTAAAAATTCGTTTTCTAATAATCGCACAGTAACCAATGCTATGTTTACGCGCTAACAATAACCTTTAATATCAATTAACTTACTTTTAAAAGTAAGGTCAAAACTAGATCAGAGCCTTTCGCTGTTTTTCCTTCTATGCAAAAGGACATTTCTAGAAAATGAAAGCTAACGTTTCGTTTCAATCAGTGTTTCAGCAACTTTTGTGTTATTGGTGAATTATCTTAATAAATACTGTTTTGAAGCACAAGTTGTGAAAGGCCAGTGTCGAGATGCTGGACACAGCCGCGATCCCATTGCTAATATACTCGATGGATTATCTCTTCAAAAATCATTGACTGGAGCCTTTCTTTAAAGCCTCGTGGAGTACTTAAGACTACAAAAGTGGAAACCTCTCTAATTTAGAGAAAAATAGCAGGATTCACTTCAGAATCCGAAGAATTAAGCAAATTCCGGGCGGTGTTCGAGAACTATTGCTCGAAGCAGATTTGACTGCAGGAACCACAAAAATAACAAAAGATGTTCCTCTTGGCACAGCAAGCAGTAAATACTCTCATATACATAGTGAGAAGAATTATCTGTAAATTAAAACCATAAAGCAATTTGAAATAATGAATTAAAGTTATAAACTTCATCACACTTTCGTGATTCTAAATGTACGTTTAGTATCTTTATGCATAAAATTGAGAATCTCAGTTGATTTAAATTTCTTTAAATTATATTGTTTTTGTCAGGTTCTGTCCTGTGACTTTGAGTCTGTAATATATTTTTTTGGCGCATTTCATCTAATTTCTATGTGATTGTTATTCTTTTTGGGAAGTTACGTATTTCTTCTTTCTACAACATATTTCCAAATCCATCTGAGATTGGCAAAGATTCATGATCAATATTTACTATTATCATTCATGAATGTTGATTAGATATTTACAGAGATTGAGAAACTATATATGTTTCCTTACTCATTTACTTGTGTTTTATTTCTGATATATTTATATCACATGACACAGTGCGATAACTTAACAAAAACACAGATTGACTCTGTGACTTACATTACGTTTTTCATATATATGTCAGTCTTCTTCTAAGCACTTTTAGATTTCTATTCCAAAAAAAAAATAATGTTTTCTTATTTTACACGAAACTATAGCGAACCCGCAGATATTTCATTTTCGATCATTTACTGAGATACAGGAAGTAACCACAGAACTCTACTCTTAGATTTTCTCCTCCTCTACAAGTCGTAAGCTTTCTAACAAGGCATCACAAATGTCTCTAGGACTTAAAGTTAGGTTGCAGATGTGGCCATTGATAAACGGACAGAACCATTTTTAAGACCGACATTCCTTTTTACGTTTTGTGTGCAGGTTACTAAATGTACGACCTGGGTCTAGAAAATATTGAATAAGTTCCGATTAGCTGTAAACATAAGATTTTGCTGTCGTAATATTATTTATTAGCACAAGTTGACATAGATCTTAATCTACTTTCTAATCCCACTCTACATAGACACTTGTTCTATATTAGATATAAAATATTCTGTATTTAATATGCACTTCAGATACTAAAGAAAATGAAAACCACCTTCTTCAAGTTCCTAGTTGTAGTGTAAGTGTTCTGCGACTTATCACTCAAAACGTTCAAGTAGCTGCTCTGGTGCAGAAGCGGTATAGAGTCGTACTATGTCATGAATACAACAACTCCAAGCTGAATAGGCTTCGTTTTTTGTTTCGAATACTTCTTCAGTAGCTAAACAAGCTTTCTAGTAGGGTCTTAATGCTAGCAGGGTCTAGCATTGCATTTGTTTAGCATTGGAGATTCACTTTGCCCACGTTTTATTGCTTACTCTATCTTTCTGAATAATCGATGTCTGGATATTTAATCTGGATATTCTAGATAATCCATTTTTAAAGCGAGATGATTTTTTATTAGTCTTTACCAACATTTAATAATCTTTGTTAGCAGATTTCTGTATCTAACTTTATGATTCAACTTTTAGTTCAAGTAGATCTCTTTCTTTCTATAAATTCAAATACTGTTCATCTCGGGTTTCATGTAGATGTCGTTTTGTAGCTAATTTTGTTGAAAAAAATAATATTTAATTTCCACTACAATCAAACTGTAGTTAAAAAGGCATAATTCTTGGTCACTTACACTGCTCATATTCTTCTTTTTCATTTACACTCATTAACAAAAAAAAACGACGCACCTAGAAGGAGTTGTCCAATGGAGATAAAAATTGGAGGAGAGGAAGATTATGTATAGAATAGAAAAAGATTATAATTTCAGAAAAATTGAATGATTTATTTCAGAGTTACAGAGTTACAAAGTAACGAGCTCAATAAGATGTTGACCCACTTCTATCCTGAATGCAAGCTGCCACACGACATGGCATAGAGTGATAAAGCTCCATGATGGTCTCCTGCGGTAATTCTTGCCAAATTTGCTCCAATTGTCGGGCTAGGTCATCCACATTCCCTGGTGGATACAGTCACCTGCCCATCATATCCCAGACATGCTCGATTGGAGAGAGATCTGGGGATCTGGCTGGCCAAGGAAGTGTTTCACAAGCTGCAAGACAGGTCATAGCAATATGTGCCGTATGTGGTCTGGCATTATCTTGCTGAAAAATGAGGCCAGGGTACTGCAAAAGGAAGAGTAGCAAAACAGGTCTCAAACTGTCGTCGCCGTACCTCTGTGCTGTAAGTGTGCCGCGAATGACGACCAAAGGAGTCCGGTATCAATGGAAATGGCACCCCAGACCATAACAGCTCGTACCAGCTCGTACCGACCGCTACGCCATCTGCCACTCACGTCTGCACACAAATGGGGCCAGATTACAGTGGTGCTTGGCTCGATCCGGTTTGAATGATGTTGACTGGGGACGTATAGTGTTTAGCGACGAATCCCGCTTCCAACTGTGTCCTGACGATCGTCGCAGACGTGTCTGGAGACGCCCCGGACAGCCTGCTGATCCTGCTTTCACTATTGCAGGCCCTCAACCAGGCCCTCAACCAGGAGTTATGGTCTGGGGTGCCATTT
This sequence comes from Thereuonema tuberculata, assembly GCA_023159025.1. Classification (NCBI taxonomy): domain Eukaryota; kingdom Metazoa; phylum Arthropoda; class Chilopoda; order Scutigeromorpha; family Scutigeridae; genus Thereuonema; species Thereuonema tuberculata. Next base: position 192,840 of record JAFIDM010090790.1, read on the forward strand.
CCCTTGATAGCCGGACGCCTTTGGTCGTCATTAGCGGCACACTTACAGCACAGAAGTACGTCGACGACATTCTAAGACCTGTTTTGCTACCCTTCCTTTTGCAGTACCCTGGCCTTATTTTTCAGCAAAATAATGCCAGACCACATACGGCACGTAATGCTATGACCTGTCTTGCAGCTTGTGAAACACTTCCTTGGCCAGCCAGATCCCCAGATCTCTCTCTAATCGGGCATTTCTGGGATATGATGGGAAGGTGACTGTATCCACCAGGGAATGTGGATGACCTAGCCCGACAATTGGAGCAAATTTGGCAAGAATTACCGCAGGAGACCATCAGGGAGCTTTATCACTCAATGCCACGTCGTGTGGCAGCTTGCATTCAGGGTAGAAGTGGGTCAACACCTTATTGAGCTCGTTACTTTGTAACTCTGTAACTCTGAAATAAATCATTCAATTTGTCTGAAATTTTAATCGTTTTCTATTCTATACATAATCTTCCTCTCCACCAATTTTTGTCTCCATCGGACAACTCCTTCTAGGTGCGTCGTTTTTTTTGTTAATGAGTATATATTGAAATATACACAATGAGTAATTCCAGCATCACCTCTCCTACTAATTTTGAACGATCGTGTTTTAAGCATATTTCGAAGTGGATTGAAGTAGTTGAGTGACTTATTTCCTATGTATGAAATCATTGAGATTTGTTTAATGATAAGTTGAAACGTTAGAAAATGCATTCCAGAAGTGGTATGAGAGGATCTAGTCACATTTTATGATAAATTAGAAAGTGAATTGTGTGATTTCGAACTTTGGAGTAACTTTAATATTTTTTGAGGTCTTCTTGACTCCATCTGTCGAGTCTTGCTTATCCTCTAAATTCTTTCTTACATGAAAAAGAAGGCGATTCCATTTGTTTGAAATCGAGGTTCTATTGACAACGGCAAAGATAGCCTCGAGTGAGGAGCAGAAAACAAAGTAATTGAAATGAAATCTTCGTTACCAAAACTTAAAAGCTTCGTAAAGCAAGAAATGGGTAACGAAAAGATTATTAAATTGACAAACTTTTGCTTTGGTTGTAGACTTAAAGCAGAACTTCATCTACATTAAAACGTCCTTCGAAATATAGAGTAAAAATATTTCCTGCCACAGATTCCTCTTAGCTTCTTCCTAGCCTCGCGAAAACAACATACGAAGGCAATAAAAAAGCGATATGTTCATTATGTAATAAGTAGCACAACAGCGGTCACTGTTTCGAGGCAAAGAAATGAACTCTGGAAAAGAGGACAAACAGTTTTTAACCACCATGATCTTAAACCTGCTTCATAATGACAAGATTTTTCTGTATTGGCTTCCAGAAATCCTTTTTTAAGGGTACAGATTTACAAATGTGCAGGGAAACGTTGAAGGTAGATATGTTAGAAGAATATAAAGAGATTGATAAATATAACAGACACCAAATAACCTTGTCTTGAAAGAATGATTCACTTACTATTATTTAACAGGAGAGAAATAGCATTAAGAATTATTAAAGTCGTTGAAAACAATTTGGCAAAGAAAGGATTATTAGAATTTTTTCCGAGCTTGGTGCAGATTCCTGTAATTGAAATAGTAACAGAATTGGAGAAAACTTCATATTTTTCTATTTGTCTCATAGAGCAGTGATTAAGGATGGAATATCACACGCATTTAATCATTATTTGATGCTTCTTCTCAAGCAGATGTTCACCTTCCCTCGACGATTGCTTGAAAAAGGAAAATAATTTTGTGTTTGCAATTCCCGTCTTTCTACAGCGATTTACAAAGAAGAAACTTGAAGTGATTGCTGATATGAAAAGAGCACATAGAGGTAATGAGGACTCTGAAATAATTGGAATATATTTTGCTGGTTCATTATATCTAAAAGATGGACTCAATACTTGGGTTGTTCTGCTAACCTCTGTGGTCTACAGGGTTATCTTTGTCGTACCTCAACTTCCATAATGCTTTGCAACGATTTATAATTCGCTTGAGACAATCAAGAATAGTTTAGAAGGAAAATGGGACTGATTTTGTATTTTTTTATACGGTTTACAGTAAGAGCGATTTTCGTTGCTGGATTCTATAAATAATCCATAAAAATTCTAGGAAAGTTACTGAGGTGGTTTTTCCGTTGTCTTCCTCCGGAAGTTAATAAGAAATGATTTCAGATATTTTGTAGCTGCTAGCCATCAATTCAAAAAATTGGACTAGGAGATAATTACAGGTTGTGAGAGAACCATTGTATTTAGCCCACTTATACAAATTCAATGAGGTCCTTTTAGAACATACGGAGAGTTTTGTTAGGCGCAGTTTTATTATCAATCCTGTCCGGACGCCAAAAAATGTAACTAAAAGGTTTATTTGAGCTTGAGAAGAATAATAAACTTATTTATAGGAATTCTTAACACTTCTCTTTTAATCTTCTGTTAGTAAACATTAAGATTCATACTATCTTCATTATCAGGTATTGTTTTTGAGGAAAATTGTTCTTATCCTTATTTTTTATGAGAATTGTCAGTATAGAAACAATTATATACTTCACAGTGATCACTTCCGTACTTTAAAATATTATGGGCTTTTTTGTAACATTTCTCCCATCTTGAGTCAAAGCAATAAAACAAAACAACATAATAAAATACTGAGACCTAATTAAGTAACCAAAGCTTAACTAACAGAAAGTTAATGTTAATTAACATTAGAAAAATAATTTGAGGAAATAAAACATTTTAAAGACAACGAAGGCACTAATTCTATCATTATGACTATAATTGTATTTGTTTTTTCACCATAAAATAGCTAAAAGATTTCAGTATCTTTTAGTTATTTTATGGTGGAAAACAAATAATATATTTGCATTATAATTATTTGCAGTATTAAATGCAGTATTATTTATTATATAAGGGCCAGTAAAAACTCTTGTGAATTTAATTTACACAAAATATATATAAATATTCTATATTTATTCCGAACAGCAGAATATTCCATTACAAGTCATGCTTCAAAACTTTTCATCATTTCCATTAAATTCTGTATGAACTAATTATCTCAGACTTAATCTAGAAGCTTAAACTTTGAGAACTTTAAATCTGGAATCGGAAGCTCAAATAACTTAAACGTTTCTAAAGAAACTGATGTTAAAATTTCAATAAGATTTGGGTTGGCTTTGGGTTACATGTCTTGGTTGAACTGACATGTAATGAGTCTAGTCCGAAGGAAAGATAATTTCGTTTGTATTCTGTTCCATTTACCATTTCATTCAAATATGTTTAGATTCGATTTCATCTCATTGAACTTTGGATCACATTGTGTTTATCAATTGTAATACTCCAATTAACTGTTAAGATGAAAGATATCTTCAAATGTTTCAGAATTGCATGATTTTATTCAAGAGCATTTTTTTTACTAACAGTAGGAATAACTCCGATCTTATAAAAATAAGTTAATGTACAATTGTGAAATAATAATGTTAACCATTAACTGAAGAGATAAACTTTCCGAATTAATGTTTTCAACTTGAATATCCAATTGTGCTGTACAATTTATGGCTTTAAAAAGATTATTGCTTTAAAAATTATATAAAGACCATTTATATAATTAGTTACTTATAAAAAATGGGTTTTTGGATTTTAGAATCAGTCAAAGAAACAGTTTGCAGTAATCAAAATTAAATGCAATAATTTAAAAAAACTCAGAAAAAACTGCAGTAATTTCCTCATTACTGAATTTGAGAAAACGAGAAATTTTTAAAGAGAACAAAGGATCTGATTCTATTAAATCAATACTCTAATTGTGTATTATTAATATTATATTAATATTTATCTTTTCCATCATAAAATAACTAAAGATTTCAATAAAAAATCTGGTAAATTTACTAAATGGCATATTTACGTTTTTATAGCTTTCTTTGAAATTCTAGAATGATGTATAAACCAGTAAGCTAGAATGTAAACAGTAAGCTAATCAGAAATCTAAGTAACAAAACTGCTTTTTTTTTCCAGTGTTTTTATGAATATAATATACCTCTATTACAATCGTGGCAAGGAGCTGGAACTTGTCTGACTTTCAATTCATGTAAGTATTGTTCCATTTATCAGTTCTTTAAAAGGAATGGTTTGACGAATCCTGAAAAAAAATCACACTGTTTTGTATTGTTAGTTCTAGTTTTTTGTAATTTCAAATCATCCGGAAGCTATAAAACAAAAGCAAATTTAATGTTAAGTAAAGCTATTTTTGTTAAAAATTATTCTAATGCATTATCGAGATAAATGAAATAAAAGAAAAAATATTCAGTAATGTAAAAAATTCTATGTTGTTTATTGTTTTTTTCCATTAAATTTTCTTCCTATACAAAAATTATATTTCCAGAACAATTTCGCAATTAATTTAACGTTTTCTGTTAGATAATCTCGTTAACAACAATTATTTAGTCAACATATATCTACTCCACAATGTAATCATTTGTAGTCTGAATCATTTATACTATATTCTGAAATATGAAATTCTATGTTGTCATGGTTTATTTCGATTATTTTAATTTTTTTCTCACGTTATTTTTATATGCTTTTTATATATTTTTCACTCCTTGTTTGCTGATATCATAAATCTCTACTGTAAGATCAATCAATATTTATTTTATCGTAAATCCAATTTAATTAATAATTTGTTTTAATTTTCATGTATTCTTTAATAAACTTCAATTTTTATATGTAGTAGATTGGATTTGTTATTCTCCTTTATTATTATCGTATGGATTTCTATTCTGATTGTTTGTTTTTGTCTTATTCTATTTTTCATGATTTATTATTATGTAGGTTATCATGGAAGGTGCAGCGCGTCGATGCTATCGGGAGTTTACGTCAGGTCATTGTTGTGAGATTTTTGGTGTCATTTGGTGAAGTTGGTGTGATTTGGTGAAGCGTATTTAAAGTTGTTGTTACACCTTTTCATCCTACGAATGTTTTGAGCGGATGTTTGAAGTCGTGTTTACTCTTCAGCTTTGTTATTGGAGTTTATTGTTGTTGTTTAGTAGAAATGGTTCCCAGATTAGCCATTTAGGATTTAGAATGGACACCCGCAATCCTCTTCTATCCTGTGCTTTTCTGTGTGTGAAATACTAGTGGGCAATCGTTTATCTTAGTTTTAATGTATTGTATTTCTGAGAGTTCGTTTTGGCCATTGTTGATTTCGGTTCTTACTTTTCATTGTATAATATAAGCTTATGTTAGAATCTAGGACGATGTATTTCAGTTTCCCATTCTTTCGCTATGTTGGTGTGGATTTGTTTGCTCAAGGCTGGCTAAAATGACACACCATTAGCGTGTTAAAAATGTCTTTACTGGTTGTTTTGCTTTAGCAGCTGCTTTCCCGGATGATATTTCGATTTTATAGCTCATATGTAAGCCCATCCGTATTTACTGTGTTTGGGAGTTCTGTTTCCATCAATATTCCAAAGCCAGGTCAATTTTGCCCTTCCTAGCGGCAAGTAAACATTTCTTTAGGAGTTGTCTGTTGTTTGGAGTTATATTTGATGTTTTGGAGTTGGTCATATGGTCAAAGTTATACTTTCAATATTTTACAGGACAGTTTTTGAGTTAGGCCGACTTTCGCGATTGGAGTGGGGAGCGAATGTGTCACGGTTTATTTTGATTATATTGATTTTTTTCCGTGACGTATTTATTTTTATATGCTTTTTATTTATTTTTTCAATCTTTTTTTCTAATATCATAGATAGAGATAAGTCAATATTTGTTTAATCCTGAATCCAATTATTTTTATAATTTAATTTTCACGTATTCTTTAATTCTCTGGAACTTCAATTTTATTGTTTTTTTACTACTCTAACATGCACATGTGAACTTTGTTAATTACTTTCTCTCAATGAAATGTTTGTAATGCACACGGTCATTAAAACCGTCAATCAATCCTTATCTTACATCAAATTCTGAGCTTTGTGAGTGCTGTTTTTCTAATTTGTTGACATCAGACAAAAGTGTAAAAGAACTTTGTTTTGGCAAATAGAGAGATGATTGCTGACTACCGGAGAAATTTAGCATTAACTTTTTATTCCTCCAATCTGATTGCGGAACAAATGAAACAAAACTTCAGTCACTGTTCCATACAGACATTTGGCGGTTGGAAAGAGGAGTTGAGAACTGATGTGTTTTTCAAGTACCTGTAGAAAAGCAAATACTTTGCCGTCCCGAGAGAAGGCAGAAAACGGAAAAGCAGAACTACGTCAAACAAATTCATTCCCATAACCAGTGTGGCATTTATGCCTACTTTCATCGAAAACCTTTTTCCGTAAGTAATGCCAGGATACTCGGAAGCAAGTGTGTCGTTAGATTAACATCTACCTATATAAAAAGAAAAGTCCTGACTCACTCACTCGCTCACTGACTGACTCATCAACGCCCAGCCCAAACCCTTGGACCTAGAAAGCTAAAATGTTGCACATAGTTCCATTTATGATGTAGACAAGGAATAAGGCCGGATTTTTTGAAATTCCCACGGGATAGGGAATAAAGAGGATTTATATGATCGCTTTATCGATATGTTGCCTTATCGATATATAGGTGTGTGGCGCCAACCCGCAATACATCTGAGTTATCTGGAAAAAGCCACAACGGGCTGGGAACTCGTATATTTTCCGATCTCGATAAAAATTTGCTAAATAAATAAAGATTTTTTTTTCTTTTTTATGTTATCCATGCAAGGGTTCCATCGCTTCGCTCCGGAACCCGGCTAGTCATTCTACAAGAGTGAAACATCTAAAATTAGTGCTTCGAATAATCTTTGGTCGAACATAAATAGGAAACATGGGGCCCCAACATCAATCTTTGCGCAACGAACATAACTAAGTAGTATCCATTATTTTACGAATGCCACTCGGAGAATCACGGACCCTCACATGTAGACATTTGCTTAGAATAGCATATTGTATCTATTGAATTATCTTTTCTTTCTAGAACTGCTCATTTTTTTATTTTATTCAATCTGTGTTACTTGTATGTATAGTTTGTTAATTAAAAAGGAGGGATATGAACATTTTATTCCATTTATTCCTTTGATATTTTTTTATTCTCCTATTAGTTAAGCGAGTATTCTTTTTATTTAATTCAGAATTATTACTATTAATATTACTCTCGGATCCAGTATATTTATAGTAGATTTTATAAATATGTAATATATTTATAATATAGTTGTAAGTTTACGAGAGTTAATCATATTAGGCATACACAATTAAGCAGGAGCATCAGCTTAATTTTGTATGCTTTCTTATTTATAATTATTTTAATAAATATTTTGACTTTCAAAATATAGTTAATATTATTTTATCTATATAACTTCATTTTAAACCTGTGATACTTTAGTAGAAGAGCAGTAGCCATTTTCCTTTAACTGCTCGAAATTATATTTCTTTATTTTTTTGTGTGACACTAAATAGATAGCAGAGCTCAGTTTCTTTGCAAATATCACATTTCGATTGTTCACGAGGAATAATTAATAACTTATCTGTGACAATATACTAAGTTATGTAAGGAGACAATATTGTGAAGTATGCCGTAAGCAATAGATGCCATTGCCCAAATCTGATGAGGGTTGAAAATGAAATTTACTCTGAATACAAAGTTTGATATTGATCAGTGCCTTTTGTTTTTTAGTTATTCTAAATGCAAGTATTTCGATCCTTACATAAAGAGGCTCAAAAAATCATTTTTAAAATATTCAAAATCTAATCTGATCTAAATAATAATACTAATTGTCAAATTTCAACTTCGGTGTAGATTGGTTAACTACTTTTCGAGTTAGTGGTTTTATAACAATGGTAAATATATATATAATTAATGTTTAGTCTTAGTGCAATAGAGTTATTAATAAATTACACAAATTATGCAGAGCCCATTTATCGGTTCAAACATCATTTAATCGATCACAATCTAAATCCAATAGCATACATAAATTTATCTTCTCACACTTGAAAAATATTAATAGTTTTTGTTTATCTATCCGATAGCATCAATCAGTTCTTGGGAAATTTTTCAATAAGTTGATTTCTATAATCACAGTCTTTTATCTAACAGTTCTCAGTGAAATTCCCTATCTATAATTTCATAGATGTATCATTGATTAAATTATTTAATCCACTATCATATATTTAAAGTTCAAACACTAAAGTTCTAACACCATCTTATCATCTTGTATCCACGGCTGTATTCTTAAAATCAGTCCTTTCTGATTTCGTAAAATAATTATTATTGCACAATATATAGTTCCACGAAATTATGTTAATTACTTTATAATCACTATCAATTTATTTGAGGTTTATTCCCGAACTGTAATGACAATTTTGACGTTCCGAAGTTCTTATGTGCTTTACAGCTATTTTCACAGTATAAGTTGATTTACTCACGAAATCTATTTGAGCACACTATTAAACACACGATGTAAATTCCTTCACATCGGCTATATTATTAAAGTACTTCTTTAGTTATGCTGAACTAGTATCTTGTTCACAATGAATTATCTGTCCTTCGGCAATGACGTTTGATTTCTTTCTCAGCGTCTCTGCAGAACAAAAATAGTAAAATATTTACTTACAGTTGCTGTCCGCTTCACCTAAATTCGCCTGGAACTCTCGTCTCGATGATCTACGATGTGGCCGTTTATTCCCATTCTGGGACCTTCCTTAGGGCTTCGCCATTCTGTGTTGTAGGCTGCATTGAAGTCTTCATCCAATACGTCAAGTCGCTTTATGCCTTTCTCCTTTTTGGTTATTGTCTATAACCCTGGTTAATCGTCTGGCTCCAGTATTTGCCGCTAATAATTTACTTCCGTAAATTAGTAAATAAAATATATTGGAATTACTTTAGCCGTTTTTAAGCCCTAACCTACATTATGTTTATCAGAACGATACAAGAAGAAGTCAAATCCACTCGAGTCAAAGATAGTTTCTCTTCTATTTCTCCATAACAATTCAACTACTGAAGCATCTAAGCTATGCTTCTCCTTAATCTTACGAATAATACTTTATTGTTAATGTCTATATGTTCTTTCTGCCTATCGCCAGTTATTGTTGTTACAACAATAATCGCCACACCATTATTGGTTGATGAGCATCTTCTATAATTGTTCTCTGCATGCTTTCATCTTCCAGCATAAATATCACTTCAAAAAATAAAATAAATACACGTTGCCTTGTCTTAAATTTTTATCTTTCAATTTGATTTTTAAATCTGACTTATTATTTCAAAATCAAATACTCTACAATTGCCCTCCTCAACTTGTAATGTTTTTTTTTTCTTTTCGAAAACAATTTTTAACATTAAAATTATTTTAACTTTCAACTTTTAAGTTCTTCATTGAAATATTCAATGCACCAGGTTAAGAAATTCTTGGAATTTCATTTGATTGCTCGTTGTCAATCCTTTCATTAAACCACCTGCAATATTCCTGTCCGTAGACACATAAACAAGATCTATGTCCTTGTTCTCGACATAGTCTTTTAATTGCATGGTATTTCAAACGTATATGTTTGCTTCTAGTCTCGTTGTATATATCGTTAATCATCCTTATAGTGGGTTGGATGTCACAATACAACGATGTACAGCTTTCTGCGATTTCATCAAATCGTAGCTCTTCCAATAAGTTCTTACAACTTATTATATTTTTGGCACATTCGCAGCAGGCGATTAATTCTGCTTCCTGTGTCGAATGTGCAACTATCGTCGGCTTCTTGCTTGACCAGGAAATTAAACAATTTCTTATAAATAATGTATATCCGGTAGTTAATTTTCCTTCTTTCCTATTCCCAAAACTGGCATCACTGTACCCAGTTAAATTTCTTTCGTCTTATACGAATTTCATTTTCATTGATTTTGTACCACTGAGGTACCTCAAAATTCTCTTTGTTCTTTTGAAATCTCCGGTCGAGGGATTGCTGCTTTACTCAGCACAACGATTGACTCCATAACTTAAGTCCGGTCTGGTAGCATTGCTCAGATACATTAAACTTCCTATTAAACTTCTATAGTTTCCTTTTCCAGCTTCGTTCAGTAAGTTCGAGTCTTCTCACTCAGAAAATATTTCATTCTTCTCTTCCACGTAAGGAGTACTTACACTCTTACGTGTCTCCATCCCGAATTTAGTGAGCATCTCGGATATGAAACCTTCTTGTGAGATCTTCGTATATCCTGCTTCGACATTATATTTTAATTCCATGCCTAGATATTCGTTTATCTTCCCTAGGTCCTTAATTTCGAATAATCTATCCAGTTCACTCTTGATATTTTGTATTTTGGTGAATTCTTTTCCCAAGATCAATATATCGTCCACGTACACCAAGAGAATATATTTCTCTTTTTCAATTGTTTTATAGAATAGATATGGCTCACATCTTAAGTTTGTATATCCTGCCTTGCACAGCTTATCTCTCGTAATTATGAACCAATTACGCCCTGCTAGTTTTAATCCATATAAGGACTTTAACAACTTTAATCCATTAAAGTTTACTGTTTCCACGTAAATATCCGCATCTATATCACCGTTCAAGTATGCAATCTTGATGTCGCATTGATGTATCTGACTTTTATATTTGATGCATAGTCCTAGTAATAATCTTAGTGTGCTCATACTTGGAGTGGGGGAGTAGGTCCTTTCGTAATCGATGGTTGGCGGCTGAAGGTAACCATTCACTACTAATTTTGCCTTGAAATTAACTATGTTTCCCTTTGCATCCTTTTTCTTCTTGAAAATCCAATTCGATGTGAATGGATTCACATTTTCAGGTATCTGCATTTCTAACCACGTTCTGGGACTTGAAATGCTTTCCAGTTCTTTTTCGATTGCTTTTAACCAATGTATTCGTTCCTTGCTATGTATTGCTTCATGATAATTCTTAGGTGTTTCTTCCACTTCCGAGATGAGTGCTTGTATCACTCTTTTCCGTTGTATTCTTTTACCTCTTAAGACCATGAATTCGTCTTCCGATTCGTCATCTCTAGCGTCTTCTTGATCGTCTGACATATATCCGTCATCATCTTGCATTGATCTTTGTTCGCAATTTTCTTTTGAATTTTCCTCTCCTTCTTCGTCTTCTGTTGATGTTTTGCATTCAGAATTGGTTCTACATTTCATATCGATGAGACAGCCATAATCTTTAGTCTGACATATGCTACTCTTCAACAGATCATTCCCACGACGATTTTCATTCACATATACATTTCTGGTTCCGATGACTTTGTTGTCCTTAACCATATACACGTAATAACCTCGTGTTACTGCTGAACAACCAAGTAAAATACCTTTATCCGCTCTTTCCGAAAATGTAATCTTCAATTGATGTTTAGGCACCTTTACATAAACTAGACTACTAAATCGTCTCAAATGTCTAACTGATGGAGCATATTTATGCCCGAACCATTTGCTTAAAGGAATCTCCTTATTAATGCTCGCATGAGGTGTTCGATTCAAAGAATAATTGGCACATAATATAGCATAAGGCCAGAAACGTAAAGGAAGCCTGGAATCTATCATAAGTGTTCTTGCTTTATCTAGGAGGGACCGATTAAAGTGCTCAGCCACCCCATTTTGCTATGATATGATGATGAACAGTTCAGCTGAATTCCCTTCTCTCTAGCAAAGTTCTTCACTACCGAGTTTGTATATTCGGTACCTTGATCACTAAGAATGGATTTGATCTAATATCCACTTGATCTTTCAGCGTATCGAACAAAGTTTATTAATTTTTTGCTAACTTCGCCCTTTGATTTTATTAGATATAGGAAACTCTTTCTACTATAATCATCTATAAATGTCAATATATAAGACAAGCTATCGGGATTATTGATGTTCATAGGACCACATAAATCTGTGTGAACAAATTCCAAGGGTCGGGAAGTTCTAATGTTGTTTAACTTCTTGTGTTGGATGTTAGTTAATTTACCCCTTGTACAGCAATCGCATGAGATTTTATGATCTTTACTCAAAGTTAGTTTCACTATGCCTCAAAACAATTTCCCGTCTTTAATGATTTTTAACTTTTTCATTAAAGTGTGACCGAGCCGGTCATGCCATAATCTCACTTGAACGTGTCAAGATTAATTGAAAAATATATTAAGTTCTTCAGGGTTCCTTCTACCTGTTATACGATATATGTTGTTCTCGTTCTTGCCTATCAAGCATGGATCTCCTAACTCCTTATATATTATATATTCGTCTTTACGGATTTCCTGTTTATAACCTGCCACAGCTAATTCACCTGCGGAAATCAAGTTTGTTTGCATATTTGGCACATGGAAAGTGTTATCTAAGTCTATCACTTTAATTTCGCCATTTGGCATCTGGCTACTTAATCTTACCGTTCCATGTCCAACTGCTTTTGGGGATGTATTATTGGCACAATAAATTATTGCCGTTTCCTTGAAGCGAACATAATTGCTAAATAAATCTCTTTTAGATATGGTTACTGCTTCCGCTGTCTAAATACCATGTCTCTCTTCGTGTTTTGTTAATCTGTTTGGTTCCGAAAAGGCTTATCACACCACAGAATGATTTACTATCAGTTGTAGGTTTCTCTTCTGGAGATTTCTTATTTTCATTATGTTTTATCTTTATCTTCTAGATAAGAAATCACTTAAATATCAGAACAGACATTATAAAAAAGATAGATGAGAGAAGACTAAGATGGTTCGGACACGTGACAAGAATGGGAGACAACAGATTACCTAGGGCACTGATGGACTGGCAACCAGAAGGTAGAAACAGAAGGGGAAGACCGAAAAAGCGTTGGAGAGATAACTTGAGGGAAAACCTGGAAAGATATGGACTGACAACAGCGGATGCAGAGGACAGAAACAAATGGCGAGACCTTATGAAGAGGACTTTCAGTTGAGGAAAACCTCATATATGGGGAAAATCCTATAAAGAAAGAAGAAGATGTTTTATCTTACTCCTACAAAATCTAGCAATGTGCCCATTTTTACCAGAACGAAAACATTTCTTATTAGAATCATTTTTGCTGGTGGGGTAACTATTATTCCTTTTGTTAGCTTTGGTATTATATCTGGGTTCCATATTGTAACATTCTTTGATCCATTTGGCATCCTGTGATTCGGAACTCTGATTTCTTTTATATTCTTGCAATATATTACTAATTATTAGTTCGGAATTAAAACAATTTTGTTTCTGATGTACCAATAGACTTTGTGCACAGGGTCGATAATCCTTGGGAAGACTGGACAGAAGTATCCAACAGAATTCTTCGTCTGTTATTCCTCCGCCACGTTTTATCTCATTAATGATGAGTTTCAATTCCGCTATCTTCTTGGTAATATCATCATTATTGCTCAACTTGCTATTTACATAGACCTCTCGTTTTAAGTCTGTAACTTTCAGGAGGTCTACTGCATTGAACTTCGTTTTGAATTCAGTCAATAATTTCTGCGGGTCTTCCGTTTCTGACACTAATGCTTGGAATGTATAATCCATGGAGCTCATTATAATTCCAGGGGCTTTTTTCACTTTCATTAATTAATTTCTTCGCTATTCGACGTCTGCAATCTCGGTTACTTCGGATATCGGACTATTTGCCAAGGTCCACAATTCCTCTCTTAGGAGTGATGTCCAAATAACCATTTTCCAATGGAGATAATTGTCTCCACTGAAGTTAAGCATATTCCTTACCATTGTTCTTTCCTCTAGATGAGATCACACACAAATATAAGTGTTCTAAATGATGTTATTATGACTCTCTATTGCACAGTGAAAGCGTGCTGGGCCCATAACCAATTGGTTTTATAATAATGGTAAATATATATATAATTAATGTTTAGTCTTGCTACAATAGAATTATTACTAAATTACACAAATTATGCAGAGCCCATTTATCGTTTCAAGCATCATTTAATCGATCACAATCTAAATCCAATAGCATACATAAATTTATCTTCTTACACTTGAAAAATATTATTAGTTTTTGTCTATCTATCCGATAGCATCAATCAGTTCCTTCAATAAGTTGATTTCTATAATCACAGTCTTTTATCTAACAGTTCTCAGATAAGAAATTCCTTATCTATAATAGATGTATGATTGATTAAATTATATAATCCACTAACATTATACACTCATTACTAAAAAAATGATGCACCTAGAAGGAGTTGTCCGATTGTAATGAAATTTCGTATGCAAAGACATTGGGACCGCCCATGCAAATGATTAAACTTTGGTGTCCAATGAATGAATAGCGAGAGCTACAGTGCATCGGAACTGCGCAATCAGCAGGTGTATATAAGAAGCGATTGTCAATCTGATGCTCAAAATTTCTGTTGTATTGCAAGTTAGGATACCTTTCAGTAGTATAATACACACTTCTAAACCCAGGGTAAAGTAAAAACGAGGGTTTGGCGCACATTTGACCTTGAGAACTGCAAAACCTTGTAAAAAAAAGGGTTTGACGCATATTTGTCCTTCAGAATGGCGTGTACTACATCGAATGACAGATTTCGTGAATAAATATAATTGTTTGATAATGAAATTTAGAGAAATAAAATATATGTAAGAAAATGAAAAAAGCCTTACCTCAAGTTGTTGTTGAACTGACTGCAGAATTCTGGATTTCGCACTAAATGGCAGTCAGTAGCGTGTATTTGTTCGCAACATTGAATAGCAGATTTTATGAAGAATTATAATTGTTTGAGTAAAAACAAGGGTTTGGTGCACTTTTGTCCTTGAGAATGGCATACAGTGAACGAAACAGTTTTGTCATTGAGAATCAAATTTTTGGTACACATTTATCCTTGAGAATCAATTTTTGTACTAAAAAACAAGAATATACATTTAAAAAACTGAATTTCACTTAATATTATAAAAATTCTTCATAACCACACGTTTTCCTTTAAAAATCCTTTAATCGTGATATTTCGCAATCTTTAATCAAGATTGCTTCGTCGGACGTTAGGTATAAG